>CAODLS010061207.1:0-44858 GCA_948243855.1 Flueggea neowawraea | reverse complement strand
GAATATAAATCTCTTTTATGCCTTAGGCCCAAAACTGTTTTGATAGCCATGTTAAGTCAAACCATAACCAAAATGTAGATAACTGTTATCTACCTATTGCCTGACTAAGGTAACCGAGTGCACCTTGCGGAGGCAAAAACTACAACACCGATAAACAAAGCCTTGACATGTATTGATTATGGAAGACATTTTCTTGACTTACTATTTTGTAGGGATCATGTTTGTATTGTGGGATAAAACATACATTCAATCATGGCATATATAGCATCACATGTATATATAGTATAATGTAAACGTGTTATGGCAAAGTCCAAATCTAAGTTGACCTTTTCATAAGCCAATGTGAAAGATCAGGGTTAACTTAGGGTGTTCTTCGATCTTCATTGCAACGAATGACCTCCATCTTCTTTTACAAACAATATATATATATATATATACTAACCTATTCTAAAAGAAATAGGCACATTTGCCAAAAACGACACGTATGTCGTATTTGAAATAGGCACATAAGGCCAACCCTTTACATAACTTAAAACACATCACATGGGTTAATTGGGCTATGTCATGCACCATGCATATTGAATCATCATTCAACACAATCATAATTCAATTATGAAAATATTTAATCAAAAACTATATTGATTAAGCGTTGGGTGTGTTTAAGCAGTTTTCGCAAGCCGGTTGTGAGAGAGGTTTATAATTCGCATTGCTCATGAAACGAGGTGCTAATTTTAAAACTTCAATATGTATTAATCTCATTAATACCTAAATATCATAGACACATTATGATTCAGCTCATTTATAATCACATTATAAAAATCGCATATACAAAAACCTAATCGTCTTTCTAGGTGAATCTTAACATCTTATGTAAGTTCAACATTCATTCGGCCTTCAAATATATAAAAGCATTTTTATCTTGCTAAATTAAACCCTAAACAAGAGTGATTAATATAGCAATAATATTATAACAAGGCCGGATATATCATACATGTCAATTATATCATATATCAAAGGAATCATATATGTTGATGGTTCAAGTGACTCTTATACCACTGTTGGAATTCGCGGCTCGTTTATGACATTCATAATTAATCAGTGCAACAGAAATAACAAAAAAATTTAAGCCTTGAATTTCTCCAAGGACCCATGCACATCAACATATATGATTAGGGTTAGAAGATCTATCTTAGATCCAAAGCTTGAATGTTTGATCGGATGAAGTGTTGGTGTAGTTTTTAGTATTCAAAACTTTGAATCACCTTTAGAACTCACGTTGCTTTTGTGCGAACGTGTCTAGAGGTATCCACACCAATGAACTTCCTTCGGATTGGTGGAGTGTACTAGCACCCTTTTAGAATCTCTATTCTAAAAAGTCACAAATAATTTTCTCTCTTTTTGTTTATGGCACTCACTAATTCGGCCAAGCCATGAAAGAATAGCAAGGAGTGCACACTAGTTATAGGCATAATAGGAAACCTAAATAGGTGCATAAAAAGGCCAAAATTCCTCTCTCCTTGTCCTTCAAGAATTCGGCCTCTTCCTAATCTAGAAGGAGTGTGCCAAATTCCTATCCTAGTCACACTAGGATTTGTTTTTTTTGTCCCTCAAGAATAAACACTTCCTAATTAAATTAGGATTTTATTATCTTTCCTTTTCACACAAGAATAAAACTTCTAATTAGTCATAGACTCCTAAATAAGAATGTATGTGCCGAATTTGATCCTTGTCACACAAGGAGTGAGACTCCTAAAAAATATAAGAGGTGGTGTGTGCCGAATTTCTTCCTCCTAATTAGGATGAGTGTGCCGAATTTTCTCCCTCCTAATTAGGTTAGGTTGTGCCAAAATTCTAATGGGTTTGATTAATGTTATTGGCCTTTTAATTATATGATACATTATCATTTAATAAACCACTCACATTGGCTGAATTATGTCACACATAATTAAATACTCATAACTCTACTAACTAGTGATTTATATTAAAAGCCCATTACATTAATGGACTATGTATTAAATCTTATTTAACACATAAATCATAAAACCCTAAATTATTATTGATTAATCAAATTAATCATCTTAATAATTCAATCACCACAAAGAGAGAACCTTTGTAACAAATCCAATTCGTTCTTGTGTGTGACCCAATAGGCCCACTCGAAATAGGCAATGGGCCTTGTCCTAAACCTTTGGGCCCAAATTCCATAAGCGGTATCTAGTAATACATTATTGCAACCCAAAATCGAGCGGATGTCCGAGTTAACCTTTCACAGTCTGATATTTAGTCCTTTTGTCACATGATATCTCATCTAAGCATAAGACATGGTCACATGTCAACCTTATATTGCTTAGCATGTTTCTTGATCTCAAGTAGATTGATCTAACAAATGACATTGATAAAGTCCTTTATAAATTCATTCGAGTATGCATACATTCCATCAATCTCACTCATCAAGTGGCCAAGAGATATCACTCTTCATAAGAGGAACAAATCCATCACTCTCACTATCATTCCTCTACATGATTCATGACATATCCAATCATAATATTTATTGTTACCCTGTTACGGATAATGTTTGACTAAGTCAAAACATGTGATTCCTCATGTAGGAGTCGATAGTGAGTTTCAGTCAGAGGACTCAAACATCACCACTGTATGAAAGCTACTTTGTGACAACAATCCATGAAGAGCTTTCATAGTGGGCCAGTCCAATACATGTTCCCCAACATGCTTCTATGTTCTAAGTTGATATCTCATATCCATAATCAGTAAAACGTGATTATCTTATTTAGCAACAAACTAATCTTAATTCATCATCATTCCCATGATAATGATCAATTAGAGACATTTACAATAGTATCCTTTTTGTCCTTATGGTTTTACTATCAGTCACGCACTTGATAGCATAAGGAAGAATAAACCATTTATGGAGTTTTTTTAACTTCATAAAACATATTATATTTCATAAAAATGAAATGTCTCTTTATTAAATAATTGAATGACAATGTACATCAATGATTGGACTAGGACACAATTCTAACAGTTATTACATACTTTCCTCCTCAAAATAATTACGTCCTCAAATTTCAAAATAATAAAATCATACTAAGATCAGTACTAGCTCTCAAATTAAAATTTCTTAGCTAACTATTAACTAGCTAGCCACCATGCAATCATGCAAAAACAAATATGCATAAACAAAATGCACAAATAAATATGCAAAGACATAAATGAAGGCATTGACCTAGGAATCAGCAGAGACAAACAAATGCGGATATCTGCATTGCATTTCCTCCTCAGACTCCCAAGTAGCCTCCTAAGCAGAATGGTGTCTCTATATCACTTTTACCGATGCTATCTTCTTGTTTCACATCCTCTTAACTTGTTGATCGACAATCCTTACGGAATCCTCCTCGTAAGATAAATCAGATCGGATCTCAACAGACTGAGGTGAGATAGATCAGGAACATATTTCCTCAAAAGTGATATATGAAACATCGGATGAACAGAAGCAAACTGAGGCGGCAACTCTAACTCATACGCAACAGACCTTACACGGCCAATGATTTCAAATGGACCAATGTATCTTGGACTCAACTTGCCCTTCTTCCCAAATCTCATCACACCCTTCATCGGTGAGATCTTGATAAATATATGGTCTCCAATTTCAAATTCTAGATGCTTACGCTTTGGGTCTGCGTAGCTCTTTTGTCGACTATGAGTAGTCTGGATCATTTGCTAGATCATCCTGACTTTCTCAGTAGTCTCTAATATAATCTTTGGTCCCAGTGGCTCCCTCTCTTCGGCCTCTGCCCAACATAAGGGAGATCTACATTTCCTACATATAATGCCTCGTAAGGTGCCATTCCGATACTCAAATGGTACAAGTTATTGTACGCAAATTCAACCAATGGCAAGTGAGAATCCCAACTCCCACCAAAATCCATAGCCCACGCTCTCAACATATCTTTTAAAGTCTGAATCGTACGCTCGGACTAACCATCAGTCTGTGGATGAAATGCCGTACTGAAATCCAATCGAGTAACTAACTCCTCCTGTAGTTTACACCAAAACTGTGATGTAAACTGAGGACCTCTGTCCAACACTATAGAGACTGACATTTAATGTAAACATACAATCCGATCGATGTATAACTTCGCCAATCGTGCCGCTCCATATGTCATCTTGATAGGTAAAAAATGTGCCGACTTCGTTAATCGGTCCACGGTCACCCAAATGGAATCATATTCCGAAGATGTCCTTGATAATCCAACCACAAAATTCATAGTGATACTATCCCACTTTCACTCCGAAAGAGGCAATTGTTGTAACAATCCAGAAGGACGCTGGTGTTCAAATTTAACTTGCTAATATGAAAAACACCGGCTAACAAAATCAGCTATGTTCTTCTTCATTCCTGACCACCAATACGACCCTCGAAGATCTTGATACATCTTAATGTACCTTGGATGTACAAAATATGTGGAGTTGTGGCCCTCAGTCAAAATCTCCTCACATAATCCACCAAAACATGGTACGCACAACCTCAACCCAAACCACAACACTCCTACATCATCAATAGTAAATCCAGGTACACAAAATGATCTAACTTTCTCGATCAGACTCTGTATCTCAGAATCCTGCTTCTGGGACTCCCGAATCCGATCCAACAAAATAGGCCTCATCTCAACGTGACCCAAAAAAACACTGGAGTCATCAAATTGCAACTGCACTCCGTTTTCCATCAACTTATGCAACTCAGACACTGCTGGTTGCCTCTCTACTACGATGTGAGATAAACTCTCCTAGACTTCCTACTTAAGGCATCAACCACGACATTCGCCTTGCCAGAATGATATGATATAGTACAATTATAATCTTTTAGCAACTCTAGCCAACGTCTCTGCATCAAGTTCAGGTCCCATTGTCCAAAAATATACTTCAGACTCTTATGATTCGTGAAGATCTCAAAAGTCTCTCCATATAGGTAATGCCTCCAAAACTTGAGTGCAAATACAACTGCAGCTAACTCTAAGTCATGTGTCAGATAATTTTGCTTATGCCTCCTAAGCTGTCTTGAAGCATATGCAATCACCTTTCCATGTTGGATCAACACATAACCCAATCCCACTCTTGAGGCATCAGAATACACAGCAAACCCTCCGGAACCTGATGGCAAAACTAATATTGGTGCGCTCGTCAAACATTCCTTCAGCTTTTGAAAGCTCTCATCGCACCTATCAGACCAAACAAATTGAATTCCCTTTTGAGTCAGCCAAGTCATAGGAGATACGATCCTGGAAAAATCCTAGATTAACCTCCTAGAATACCAAACCATACCAAGAAAACTCCGTATTTCAGTAACGGTCTTAGGTCTCTCCCAATGGAGTATTGCCTCTACTTTCTTCGGATCTACCATTATCCCCTCTTTAGACACTACGTGTCCCAAAAATGTCACCTAACCAAGCCAGAACTCGCACTTCACATACAGCTGATGCTCCCACAAAGTTTGCAAGACTGACCTCAAGTGATCCTCATGTTCTTCTCTACTCCTCGAATACACCAAAATATCAACTATAAATACTATAACAAATCGATCTAGGTATGGTCTAAACACTTTGTTCATCATATCAATGAATGTCGTTGGTGCGTTAGTCAACCCATACGACATTACTAGGAACTCATATCAACCATATCTAGTCCGAAAAGTTGTCTTCGAAATATCATCACCCTTAACTCTTAGCTGGTGATATCCCGATCTCAGATTGATCTTAGAAAACTATTGCGCTTCCTGCAGCTGGTCAAATAGATCTTCTATCCTTGATAACAGATATTGGTTCTTCACTGTCACCTTATTCAACTACCGGTAATCAATACACATTCAAAGACTTCAATCCTTTTTCTTAACAAACAATACCAGAGCACCCTAAGGTGAGACACTAGGTCTGATGAATCCTTTATCCAACAATTCTCTCAGTTGGTTCTCTAGTTCTTTCAACTTAGTTGGTGCCATCTGATATGGTAGAATCGATATTGGATTGGTACCAGACTGTACCTCAATAGCAAATTCAACCTCTCGCTCAGGAGGTAGTCCGATAAATCTTTAGGAAATAGATCAGAGAACTCTCGTACCCTAGGTACGTCCTCCAACTTCAATCCCGAACTCACCGGCTCTATAAATACAAAAGCTAGGTACGTCTCATAGCCACGATGAATCATCTTTTCAGCTCTAACGACCGACACATACCCTTGCACAACATTGCCATGCTCACCTTGATAACAAAATTCACTCTGACCTGGCGGTCGAAAGCATACCCTCTTCGCAAAATAGTCTAAGGTAGTGTGCTAAGTCGAAAGCCAATCCATACCAAGTATAACGTCGAACTCCCCGATGTCCAACAAAATCAGATCAGCTATCAACTCGTGCCCCTCAACAATAATCACACAACCTCAGACTCCAAATTCAGTAAGTATCTTACTACCCAATGGTGAAGATACTTCTAACAAAGAGTCTAACTGACTCAAAACTAACCCCGTTTGCTCTACAAAATATTGCGTGACAAAGGAATGCGATGCATCAGAATCAAATAATGTATATGCCAAAATACCAGAGACAAGTAACATACCAGTCACTGCGGCATTGGAGGTCTGACCCTCTTGACTTGTCAGATGATAAACTCGGGCCTGTCCACCAATAGAAAAGCTGCTCGGTCCATTCTGACCACGACCACTGCTCAGCCCACTCTGGCTACGAGCTCCTGAATCAGTGGTACCTCGATATGATCCTCTACCAACCCCCGTGCTAGCAGTGCACAAACCTCTTACTACCGACTGAACCGACTACGATCATGACTCGCGTCTCAGAAGACAGTTAGCAATCTTGTGCCCAGGCTGCCTACAGTGAAAGCAAAGTCCTGCGACCCTGACACAAGTACCAGAGTGTCTCTTCCCACAAGTCGCAAAAACTTCCTGTGAGCCTTCAACACTTTGACCTCCAGTGCGCACAGTTGGTTGTACCACATTGCTGCTCTGGGACTCCTGACTCTGCCTCTGGGTCCCAAATGAATATCTGTGTATGTGGTCCGACTGACTACTTTGGCCACGACTCTACTAGCCTCCAGACGCACTTTCTATCTTTGCCCTCTTGGGCTCTTTAGGCTACCTCTCATCTTGATACTCTATACCCCTCACAGCTTCTGCAATCTGAGTCACAGTGGTCAACCTCTTGGTCACTACCACCCTCCTGATCTTGAGTATCAACCCATTCAGGAATTTTCTTGCTAAGGCCCCCTCACTACGGGTCTCTGCAGGTGCATATCTACTCAGCTCCCTAAATCGGTCCTCATACTCACTAACAGACATACCAGGCTCCTGTTGAAATTCACTAAACTTATCTGCCTTTCTATCGTTCTCATTCGGAGGAAGAACATATAGTGTGAGCTCATGCTTGAACTCCTCCTAGGAAGATATCCCCCATACGCCTCCAATCTTGCCACCATCTAGCATCTCGACCTTCCAACAAAAATGAGGCCAATCTAACCCTCGCCATATCATCGGTAAGCTCCATTGCCGCAAAACATTGCTCAACCACGAAGGTAAAATCCTGGGGATCTTCTCCCAATTTTCCTGAAAATCTCGACGGAGAAAAATTCATAAACTTAGCCAAACGAGACTCAGCATCTGATTGAGGTACTATCGGAGACACAACAGGTGCAGGCACAGACGCAGACGCAACTATCTCCGGCTAAGGTGGAGGAACAAGTGGTACTACAGTCACTGGCAGAACTAGCTGAACTTCAGCTGCCTGACCAGCTAACAAAGCCTCAACATGCACCAAAACCTGAGTAAACCTCTCAAAAACATTCATCTGACTAGCAGGTGGTGGCTGAGGTACTGGTGCCACAACCTTAGGCCCACTAGCTGCATCATGATGGCCTGCTGTAGACTGATCTGCTGGCTCAACTGGCACACGCCTAGGCCTCCCACGGCATCTACCGCGACCTCTGACACAGCCTCTACCATGTGGAGTATCCATAACTACAAAGCAAGATGTGGGCAAATCAATATGTATGCAACTGCCACAATACCCGAACGAAAATCAAAGAATATTCAGAGGCAAATCTGACAAACTCAATCAAAGATACCTATGCTCCACACGATCCCAGACTTACGAAAACCTATACTATAATACCACCTTTGATATCAGAGTACATAACTACTCAAACTTCTAAAACCTAGGCTCTGATACCACCTTTGTCACGACCCATTTTCGGACCATGATCGACGTACGAGGTGAACCGTCTATGAAAGCCCGTCCCATCTCACACAAGCCTCATAGGATCATAAGCTCTACCCATTCATTGATTCATAAAATATTTCCAGTAAAACATTTGAGTAAAATCATATATATTTATATAAGGTAATATTTATCAAAGTATAATATATACAAAATATTTACAAAGCGAACTAGTCGCAGTTCATATACAAAAACCAAAAGACAGACCCCATAACCCAGCAGCATATCGAATGTGGAGCTCTAATACCGTGAAGTAGCCCAGCCAAGAGACGCTACTAACCAAAAATGTATGTCCCACTGGGCAGAGATGTCCAAAGGTTGCTGAGTCAAAATCAACCTGTAATCATGGAAACAAGACAACACAGAGAAACAAAAGGGGTGAAACCCAGTGAGTGAGGGACAACACTCCAGATCGCCTCATACATGCCTCACAAAGACTAGTTTGAAAACCATTTGAAAACTATCACATGCAGTATATGATAGATATATATATATATACACACTATATACATAGTATGATTGCCAAGAAAAAATTTCTAAAACATTTGCACCAAAAGCAAACACATGTATGTTGGTAAAATACTACCAATAGTATTATATTTTTCTGAAAACATCATATACTTATCATGGGACCATAGGAAATCCTAGTGTGGTCTATGCCACTCTCCCACCGTGTAATGATCGTGGACTCTGTCACTGATCCATAATCCAATCATGTACTGGGTCAGGGTAACATGGCTACCGTCTACCTCGATAGCTAGGTCATGACATGCATTGGTATACCAAAGGCTACGTAACCCGTAGCGAAGGTGTCCCATAATCAAAAATATAATCAAAACCATGCATATCTCATAGTCAAAACATGTGGAAAACATATATATAAATATATATATGTAACTTTCCTAAAAAACAAATCCATGAATTTTATTCACATAATCCTTTTTCATATAATTAACCAATTCTTAGATTAGTCAAGTTCACAATTATGTGATAACACATCAAAAACATACTATACAGTTTCAAGACACAACCTATGTGTCTGAAACTGCCATCTACTCACTTGGATATCCCAAGCTCTAGGAATCCAATTCAAAGACCGCTAGTGGGTGGTTGCTAGTGCTAACAAGCACAAGATGCTACAACAAATACAACGTAATAATAATCAAATATGGTATTGTGGCCTTAATGAATGCATGAGTGCAATGCATATGCCAAACTCCCAAATAAGCTATTCCCAACTATCTGAACACTCTCAAGTGCTCTAGACATCCTCAAAGACATGAATCTAACATCCTCTGTATCAAAATAGATCATAATCATTGAGAATCAACATTCTCCATTTCGGGTCAATTGCACATCAAAGTACAAATCATCAAATCCATCCAAACCAATCATGATTATGGTATCTCTAATTCATACTCATCGATATATAACAGAAAACAACTCCAAATAACTGAGAAATTTATAAGAATCCAAACCCTAGTTCAAATTACACTCATATTACATAAACACCAAAACTCCCAAAACCAAAGCTAGAATCTATTTATTCCAACCTCCATCAATCATAACCTATCATTAGACAAACTCAATCCATCAGAAACATAGAAATAAGAACAATCCAAAAATCTTAGCTAAATCCATAGATGAGTGATCCATGATCAAAATCTAGTAAAAGGTAGGATCAAAGAGTAATTCTTACCTTAAATATCCAAGAGAAATCAAAGGAAAGCAAGAGGAGAAAAGAAAATGGAAAGAGATGATTCAGAGAGTGATTTCAGTGGTGAAGAGTGAGTTATGACGGAAAAGAAAGCAGTTGGAGGAATTTATAACCTCACAGAAACGATATGCCACGTTGCAGTCATAACATTCCAGAAGACATGCCTCTACGTTCGCAGTACCCATGCTACGCGTGTAGTTCCGTCCTCTACGTGGGTTGTACCAACCTCAACTCACACAGACGTGCTGAGCTGATGATTTCCCATGCTCAGAACCAAGATCTACGCACGCTATACCCTATACAAAGCACATAGTTCTTTCCTTACACTCACGATGCACATTCCAGGAACGTTCAATGCACACTGAACCTCTCCAACGCACGTAGACATGCTGAGGCACACCTACGACCCATCTCAAATGTCGATCTACGTACGCAGAACTCCGCATCTACGCACGTAGACAACCTCCAGAGTCTCCAACACACGTTGAACACTTCTAACCGAGATCAAACCTCAAAAATCAGATTCCTCACATCCCGAACACCCCAAAACTAGACAAAATGCTACAGTAACAGTCAGGGATATTACATATTTGCAATTAGGTATCCAAACTACCATTCTCTAAAACCTTCACTGAACAAATTTACAAATGTCGACATCTGGATGTATACATTCCCTTTTAAAGACCTAATCGTGTCCTTAAACAACGATGATGTAGCAGCTACACCACTCTTACACCCTCCGAAATTGTTATAGTTCAGATATAGAAACTTGTCGATGAAGTAAACGACCAGATCTCCGTCATTGAAGAGCGACACGATGGAGAGCTTTATTCTGTTAACATAAACATCGTTCTGGTGGGAAAATACGGTGAGAAACTTATTTGGGAGGAGAGTGGGAATGGGAATGAGTGGAGGTAGGAGGCAGAGATAGTAAGGAGAGAAAGAGAGAGAAGAAAAGTGGTACTAAAGGAGAGAGAGCGACTGCGGTCCGTACAAGGTGAAAACAACATTGTTCGAAGATAAGATCGTGAAAACAACATTGATCACCATCTCTCCACCTCGACTTAATCTTGTTCTACATTATTGATAAGGAGAGAAAGGGAGCAAGGAGGAGGACGAGATAATGGCGGCAAATGGTGGTGGAGAGAGAGAGAGAAAAGAGACCTTGGTTGAGGTGGAAACAAACTGAAGTGACGCAGGTGAGATAGAGAGAGGAGACTAAAATTGATTATTAGGAGAATATAAGTTGTTGTTTTTGTGAAATATAAATCAAAATGTGCAATAATAGAAGATATAATCCCTCTTTGTTATAAATGTGAAAACAAAATGACAAAAAAAAAAGACATGAAGGATAATTTCCTCTATAAAAATATATTATTTCAAATTTAACTAATATTATAAGAATAATAACCGATATATCTCTAATAAACCAATTCATATATAACATTTGAATTAACAACTAATTTTATTTAAATCTTAGCTTAAATTATATAAATTAAATTCAAATGAGCAGATACTGAAATTGAATGAGCAAATTTATATATTGAATTGCCAAGTCATCTCCACTAAATATATTTAAGAGATAACAAATATTTGACATTATTTTTTAAAACTTAATAAAACTAAATTAAATATCTTGACTAATATTATCTGATTTCAAATGTCATCTCCACGTTCTTCTCCAAGGATTCAAACAACAATCGCTATCAAGATTATTTGATATTAATTCAAACGACAATCTATTTGTTGGCACATATATCTATTCTGCCACCAAAATAGTATTTTTATTCAAATAGAGATTTTTTTTATATCAACTCAAAAAAATTTATATATATATATATATATATATATATATATTTAACCAAAGTACAAAGCACCTGTCCTTTCTTCTCCTTTTTGAGGATGAGATTCATTATTGATTCTTCATTTGACTCATATATTGATTTTTGAGTCATGTTTTTAATTGTTTTATTAAATCTACATGAAGTATGATTGTTTAGGTTTTAAATGATTATTGTTTACTTATTTACTTTTATATGTTTCTATTGATTCACTGTAATGTTTCAGAGAAGCTATATATTTAGTTTTGAAGACATTTTCTTTCTTTTTAGGTATATGTAATTTATGTTGTAGAAAATATATTTGTATTTTGTGGAAATTCCTAAGTACAATGACAGGTGACTATTTCAAGTTCCTCTACAAATGGGTTCTAGAGAACTGTTAAAAGAAGACATGGTTAAATAATTACACGGTCACTAAATTATTAAAAAATATTCAATAAAGTCATTAAAGTAATTTTTTGTTCAAAAAAATTATTGAACTGATTTTTTTTTGTTCAGTAAAGTTATTCAGACTGTATGACTCAGTTTTAACCATCACTTGCGCATGCAACTGTGCCACGTCAGAAATTCAAAAAACACTAATAACACGTGATAAGACAGAAATTCAAAAAACAATTATCACAGTCTACTAATAAAATGTTAATTTTTTGTTTATTAATAAAACAATTGTCCTAGTATATTAATACAATTGTGTCATGTTCAATTTTTTTTAAAATTTTTATCTTACCACGTGTTATTAGTGGACAAGTGTCTATACATATAGACTGACGTGACACGATTGCATGCACAGGTGGCGGTCAAAGCTGAGTCATACGGCTTGAGTGACTTTGCTGAACTAAAATAATCAGTTCAATGATCTTTTTGAACAAAAAATCACTTTAAAGACTTTACTAAATATTTTTTGATGGTTTAATGGCTGTGTATACAATTAACCCAAGAAGACATGCAGTTTGTTACGAAACGACAACAAATTGATGAAACTCACATCAACCATCTTCAATCAATGATAATAAGCGCACATGAAAAGATTTATACATGGAAGCAGTAGATACTTTCAAGAATCTTCTTTTTTTTTTTTCAAATTATATTTCAAGTTCTTTTTTCTCTCCTTTTTTTTTTTCAAGTTCATCTGCTTATGCCTTTTGTTTTTCTCATTCAATTAGTTGGATAATTATTACTTTATTGATTATTCTTCTAGCTTATTTTGATGCAAAGAAAATACGTTGAAAGTATGCTTAAAAGTGAGAAGATTTTTTTTTCATGCAAATGTCAAGATTATTTTGAATTATTTGCATTTGTTATATGTTAATCTAATATTCATCTAATTATCTATTATTTATTATAAGATTGTATAATAAATAATAGACAATTGATAGATAACAGATTAGGTAACTTCGATGTCAACGATCAAACTATAAAAATTGGGCTTTCATATAAATATAATTTAAATCCATTTTATTTTAAACTTCTTAAAAAAAAACTAAAACAAGTATCTTAGGAAAAATTGTAGAGCTTATCCGAATTCAAAATACGAGAAAAAAAAATACCAATACCAATAAAAGTTTAAACTATTATACTTTATCTGATTTCAAAATTTAAAAATCTAATATTTTTTGAAATTAATTTTCTGTTATCTATCCACTTTTTCATGTCATTTATCTAACTTTTAAATTTTAATAATCTTATTTGAGAACTTAAATAATCTTATTTTTAAAAAAATATATGTTATTAGTTTGTGTTGTTTTTAATATATAAATTTTAAATAAAAAACTAATTTGAAAAATATTTATCTTAAGTTTTTTTTGATAATCTTTTAAGTTTTCTGTGAAGGTGAAGAGCACCGTATTATTTTATTATATACGGGATTTTATTTTGAATTTATTTTTGTATTTATAATTTTCATAAATGATTGAATTTTTCTCAAAAAATATCTAGATGTATGTTTTTATTACATTTTTTATTTATCCAAAATATAAAATTTTAATTCTTATAGATTTTTAAAAATTTATTTATTTATGTAATACATATTTTTAATTTTTCATTATTAAGTAAATATTTTTAATTTTAATTTTTATGTTCATTTATGATATCATATTTTGTTTTTAATTTTAAAATTTCTTATTATTCATCTCTGATGTTTCATTCAAAATGTAGATGGTCAAATAGAATTTCTTTAATACAATTCAGTTTTTATAGATAAAGTTGAAATACAAATTTTAAAAACTTAACAAAATTCTAAAAAAGATTAGACAATTCAAATTTGTGAAAAAATGAAAAAACAATATTGGATAAGTTTAGTACCACAATATCTTTATATATTTAAAAATATTCTTTTAGTAAAAATATTAATTTTAGATTTTAATTTATTTTTCTATATAATGAAATGCTTTTTGGTGAAAATATTAATACAATTATTGAGATTTTTAAGAAATGAATTTTTTCAAGTGAGCAAAAAAGAACCTTGTATTATTTTAATGAAACGTACATAACTAAATACATTCAAGTATGAGTTATTTATATTTTCAATCTTAAAATTATAAAAAACCATTGCTAAAACTGATGTTTATTTTCTTTTATAATGCATAATATCGTCGTTCGTTTTCTTTCAATAGAGTGATATTTAATATTATATGTTAATTTTTATATGTCATGTTTATATTTAATTAAAAAATAATTCAATGATACATTTTTATAAATATACATATGTTCACTTTCAAGGCACGTGTAGAAAAAACTAGTTTTTATAAACGGGTTTGGTTTATTTTGCAAGCTGGTCGTTTAACCAACGGTATCAATGATGGGTTGACCATTTCCAGACGCCTTCTACCTCCAACAGTAAATACCAATGACTCATCGGTAATATGAATTACAGACGAGCCATTTGCCGACAGCTGAATGTCGTCGAGAAAGCTGTAGTAGACATTTAATCGACGACTTTCTTATTGTTGCCGACGGGTTTGGGCGCGGTCCGTAATGCTTTTTTTTAGTGTATATATAAGGTCAGAATGGCTTATGTCATTTACTTTTTTTTTGAATCATATGTCATTACATTTTCATAGTGATGAGCCGGACCAAATTTAGCGAAAGGTACCATAACAAATGGAACAATAACAACATGTTTGATCATATAATTTTATTGTATAAAAATAAGTAGAATTATATTTTTACAATTTATATTATTAGTAAATATTTAAATAATTATTTTTTAGTGCTCAAAAGGTAATACCCCGTCCGTTCCGATGAGTTCCTTGTAGCATTTTGTTCAGTTCCGACAAGGTCCTCTGTTGAATCCCGTTCAATTTCGATTGAACCTCGTTTATTTCCAATTGATCCTTGAATGTTTGTGATGATCTTTAGCTGTTTGGAATGATGATTTGGTGTTTAAAGATGTTAATTGGCATTATTTTTGCAAGGATGGGTGTTATGGAACTTCATAAATGATCTGGCACATACAAGGAAGCGAGAAAAATCAGTTATGTGGGTTGGAATGCATCCAATGTATGTTATCCTTAAGTGTGACGCACGTTATCTGGGAAAATAAGCTCAATGTACATTGTGGGGAGTTTTAACGTACGTTGATCAAAGATCAATGTACGTTAAGCTACATACAACATATGTTATGGTCGGAATTCTTGGATCCAAGGCTTCTGAATGTTGTATAATGTACGTTGCATCTTTGGAGACGTACGTTGACACCTTGAAACGTAATTTGTACACTAGTATGACATATGTTACCTTTTTTTTGATGAAATGGTGCGTTTCAATCTGCAGCTTCGTTTTAAACCCCAAACCCAACCCTTTCGTCCGTGACTCTCATTTTTCACTCTCTCACTCTCAGGTCGATCCATTCTCTTCCTCATAGCTTCCCCAACATTCCTAAGCATCTCTAGAGGTAAGAATTCAGTTCCAATCACTTCTATTTATCTATTTTATGCATTTAATAACATAATCCCTTTTAAGCCGAATTTGCTTAGGGTTTTGGATTTTGAGTGATTCTGTTGAAATGATTGTTGTAGGTTGTTAGATTATGATTGTTTGAGGTTAGATAAACATAAATGTAGCTTGAAATCAAGAGATTTGATAAGTTATTGAATGGGTCAAGGATTGTGACAGTTTATTGAGGAATTTCTGATTTTGAAAGAATTTTTTGGATGATTCTAAGTTAATTTTTGTTAGAGTGCGATAGGTTGGACTTGATTAAGTATGGGTTTTGGTTTGGAAACAAGATTGGAAGAGAATGAGCAGAATGGGTGAGAGTTTGGTTGGATTTTTATAGAGATTTGATGATTTTGGGTTATTTTAGTGAAACTAATTATAGAATTGAGTTTCTGAGGTTAATTATGACTAATGTGGGTGTTTGGATTCAATTTCTATCGGTTGAATCGAGAGAATGGCTTTTCGGGTAATTTTCCACAATGTGACTAAACTTGATAATTAGCGTGTTTGGGGTCTATAATGTAATCTTTGAGTATATTGAGGTTTAATTTAGTAATAGAAATACTCGGATGACTGTTTGGTGAATTTTGGAAATTTGGAAGACTGACTTGTAATTTTGCATCAAGGTTTGTTTTTTGACGAGAGTGTTGGATATTAGTTCGCAATAGAATTTTTATCGTCGAAGGTTAGGAATTGCATTTGAATTATATACACATTCTGCATTGCCATAGTACAACGTCTGACACTATTGTAATAAATTTCTGTTATCAACTCTGTTCGACTTCCGTAGAGGCCAGCCATTCAATTGTGGACTGAGGCTTGGATTATTTGTTCGGCGTCCAAGTGAGTAGATAACAACTTCAAACACATTGGCTATGTCTCCTAAAATTATATGTTTTTGTTGTGCTCCAATATTTGTATGTAATCTGGACTAATTAATGGTTGGGAAATAATAAAATCCGATTTACGTGAAAACTCTGTTGTGAAATTTTTTTCTAAAAATTATTATGTTTTCGTATAAGTATCTTATTTGAAATAAGTATATGTTATGTACTAAGTATTCCATTTTCTGAAAAATTAATATGTCTTTGTAATAAAATTTTTGTCTGTATTTAAGAATAATTTTCGAGATAAATTATTCCGTTCGATAATTTAAAATATTTTCTGTAATGATTATTATGTCTGGAATTGGGATAGAATTTCTGTATATGTTTTGTCTGTTCTGCATGCTATTTGTTTAAGTATTTTTATACATATATGTATTAGAATGTTTTTGAAAAATATGCTATTAAAATGTTTTTTTGAAAATATTCTGTCATGGGACACTTATGCTACAGGAGTAAGTGTAGCTTTAGTATACCAATGTTCATAAAGATGCCTATGTGGCTATTTTCGCCTAAGTGACTATATTTGGTGCCGAAGTGGCCAATCTGTGGCTGAGTGGCCTAATCATAACTAAGTGGCTATTATAGAGTCCAAGTGACTCTATCTATCAGATTCTGGTCCAGTAATTGAGTATTTTTCTTCGTAAATACTTTGAAGAATAACATTAGTTTTCCATAAATATGTTGGATAAATAAATAATATTTTCAGTAAATGTTTGATAATTAAATATTATATTTATTTCATATTTTGAAGCTAATTCTATTTATCCAAATTTTATTTATTATTTGGTCCTTGTGTTTGCTTATTGTTTGTTGACGTTTTCAAAATGAATTTGCGGAAAGTATCACTATATGTAGAGTGTATACATATGTATTCATATATTGCATGTAGTAGTTTTCAAAAATGTTTTCAAAATGGTTTATGTAAGGCCCAGCGCTGATTTGAAGTGTTATCACTTACTGGGTTCTTACCCCTTCTTTTTTCCTTGTTTATTTTTACTTCAAATTTCAAGTTTGTTGGAAGAGGTTATCCGTTCTTTCCAGCTCAGTGAGACGTCCTTGCCAGCAGTAAATGCCTTATTGTTCGGGCTCGAGTTTCAGTTTTGTTAGATGCTCCACACCGAGGTGGGTTATTGTTTAGTATCTATATAAATATATTGTTAACGTATTTTGCTGATAATTATTTATTTCATGATTTGATATTATTGTTATATTGTTTATTTTATATTATATTTAAGAGCATTATTTTTCTAAAAACTTTGTATTTGATAAATTGTTTTAAGATGATTAATAAGACGACTAATAATAAGAATTCGGGTAGAAGTTCTATTCTCTGAGGCTTGTGCGAGATGGACTGGGCCTCCAGTTCGGTTCGCCTTGTATGCCGGTCATTGTCCGAAAATGGGTCGTGACACAAAACAACTCCAAATAGATTGTATGTTTATTGATTAAAGTCTTACAAATAAGATTATTACTCGTTATATATATAAGAAGACCATATATATTACGTATTAGCAAGTATGTTAATACCCCTTATAAGGGATTAAGCCACTTTAGTACTTTATCTTTGATACATTTCATGAATGAGTCCTAATTCTTTAACACTCATGAATTAATCGTCACATGACCTGTCGATGAGCTGTAAGACACGTGTTACTTCCGTCAAAGTTAATGGTGTCATGCAGATCTGTTATGTGACAAATCAGATTTGAGGACTTGTTTAGGAAAAAAGCAAAACGTTTAGGACTAAACGTTTTGACTGTCAAAGAATTAGCACTCATTTATGAAAAGTATTAAATAGTCTTGGGGAGGGGTTTCGAGACCTTTTTCCCTCTGACACTGTATTTTAGTACTAATTGTGTTGATTCAGTATTCCATTTTAAACATTTTGTACTATACAATTTGTAATATCTCGGTCGTTTTTGACCAAATATTTCGTAGAATTCTGTTCAATTCCAATTTGATTATGATCATCTTCAATCCAAATCTATGATGTTCTGAGGATTGAAAAATATTTTGAAGTGTTTAAAGTCCTTAGAACTCGGTGAAATTCATTTGGATTAAGTTGAAGAAGTCGATTGGTGAAAACTCATCCCCCGAAACGCCCGTTGGCCTCTGAAAAGTGCGTCTGTCCAATCCAGGGAGTGAAACGCGCTGCTGGTATGTTGCGACACATGTTTGTTCTCAATTGGGTGATGAAACACGCGTCTCATGGCACAAAACGAGCATCTCATCCCTTAAAATGCCAAAAAACGTATCGTTTTGATCTATTGTGTTTTAAAAACCCTTAAAACCCTAATTCCTTTAGTCTTCCCTCATATCCTTCTTTCTCACTCCAAAACTGTCCACTTTCATCTCTCATTGTCCTTCATCCGTTTCCTTTGGATTCTTGAGGTAATAACGTCCATTCTACTCTATTTTTGCTTTCATGTTTTTACAATTTCATATAGGTTCTTGAGTTGTTTTGCTAGAGTGTGATGTTTGGATAATGGGTTGGAAAAAGCCAAAATTTTGAGCAATTACTGATGGATTTCAATGGTTTTTGTTAGATCTAGGTAGTTGGAGCATAGAAATGCATGAATCCAAGTGGGTTTGAAGATTTGATGTAGTTTTGATAGGAGCTAGGGTAAGGTTAAAATTTTTGAGGAAAATTGGATGATTTTGTGTTTGTTTGTTGAAATGGATGGTATATTTGTGTACTTAAGGATGTTTGAAAGTGATTTAACCAATGTGGAACAATTAGTTTAGATTGAACAAATTTTAGGGCAACTTTGAACAATTTTCTGTCGCAGGATGAAATTTTCCTAGTGTAGGGTCGAATTTGTACTTCTGAGAAGTTTAGGTCAGATTTGTAATTTTAGAAAGTTTATTGAAGGATTTATAATTCTAAAAAGTTTAGGGATTTATTTCTAATTTTTAGAGAGTTTATGAACTGATTTGTAAATTTTGGAAAGTTTGGGGACAAATCCATAATTTTTTGAGGTCTTGGGGCCTAAAGTGTAATTTTGCAAAAAAAAACTTGAGGACCAAAACATAATTTTATGATATGTCTGATTTTCAAGTCGAGAGCAATAGATCTTCGATCGAAATAGGTTTTTTGACACCGTCGAGGGTTGGATTGCATCTGCATTGCATTTATACATTCGGTATTGCCACAGTACCGGTATCACCCTTTGACATTTCTCTGATATTTTTGTTTCAGCTTCCTGTTCCTACCAACAAAACCAGCCACTTATTAATGGTGATTGAATGGACTGTGAGCTTTGGACACCAAGTGGGTGTGATGACAGCTTCAGACACATAGGTTGTCTCTTCAACTCTATATAGTTTTTGTTGTGTCTGGACTTATTTCTGTAATATGGATACACACGACCAAACACACGTACTCTGTCTGATTCTGTCTGGTGGCATAGACCACGCCTTTGATATCTGTCTGTTTTTTGTCCCATACAAATTTTGTAAAGCCATCAATACTTGAGGTGATTGAGATAATCTCTCAATCCATTCTTGAAGTTGTGTTTGTTGATCAGGTGCATGATCAGGAGTTTTTGAACTGGGTTTGTTGGAGCTGGAGGCTTCTTCCTCCTGAACTGGGTTTGTTGCAAAAGGAGACTTGTTTTGGATCCATCACTGATTTGGATGTGGTCTTGGACTCATTTGTTTGGGCCTCTTTATCCTTTTTATTGGGAGGCATTGAGCTTTTTATGAGCTGCATTGGAGAAATTCATGAGTTAATTCACGAGTTAATTCTTGGGAGGAATGGAGTTTGATTCACCTTTAATATATTCAAAATCAAAATCAAAAACTGACAGTAAAGCCTGCCATCTAGCAAAAATTTGTTTTGATGCAATGTTTTGAACATCCTTTTGCAAAATTTCTTTTGCAAATTTACAATCAATACTTAATAAAAATTTTTGATTGAGTAAATCACTTTGAAATTTTTGTGTGCATTTAACAATAGAAAGAATTTCTTTCTTGATTGTAGCATAATTTTGCTCAATGCTATTCCAATGTCCTAATGTGAACTGAACAATATTTTCTTTTTTATTATGAACTTGTTTTAAGATACCTTCATATCCTAATTCAGATGCATCTGTTTTCACTATTTTGGGAAGACTAGGGTCAGCTAGATGCAAACAAGGGATTTCTGCTATTTGTAGTTTAATTAACCGAACAACTTTTGAATGTTCTTCTGTCTAGGGGATTAGGTTTTTCTTAAGCCTATCATGTAACGACTTAGCTAACCTATTTAAATTAGGACAGAAATCAAGGACATAATTAAGACTTCCTAAAAATCTTTGGAGTTGAGTTTTATCAAGAATTTTATCGGGAAATTTGGATGCAAATGCAAGTGATCTTTAAATGGCAGTGATGGTGCCTTAATATATATAATGTCCTAAAAATCTAACTTTTGTTTGGAACAATGAAATTTTAGATTTGGAAACAACTAATCCATTTTTTTTAACTATAGAATGGAATGCTCTAAGATGCTTGAGATGATGATCAATTGTTTGGAAAAAATTAAGACATCATCAATATGAACAATACAAAAATGAGAATATGGATTAAAAATATCATTCATAATTCTTTGAAATTCTGATGGAGCATTTTTTAATCTAAAAGGCATGACGTTCCACTCATATTGACCAAAAGGAACATTAAAAGCGGTTTTGTATCGGTCCTTAAGGGCAATTTGGATTTGCCAAAATCTGAATTTCATATCAAATTTTGAAAAGATAAAAGCAGAATAAAGTTTTTGTAGCAAGTCTTTTTTGTTAGGAATTGGGTATCTAATCCATTTAAGAGCAGTATTTAACGGTTTGTAATTAATAACTAGTCTGGGTGTACCCCTTTCTATTTTTGCATTTTTATTAACATAAAAAGCAACACAAGACCATGGTAACCGAGATTTTGAAATTAGGCCTTTTGTTTCAAGATCTTATAATTCTTTTCTACAGTGTTGTTCTATCTTAGAATTCATTTGGATCGGTCTAGTCTTAGTAGGAGTATCTCGTTCATTGAAACCATTTTCATAGGGTAGATCAACAATATGTTGTTGTCTTGCCCAAAAGGCATTTGGAAGATCAACACAAATTTCTTTTTCTATTTGGGTTTGAAATTTAGAGATTTTTTGTTGAATGTGTTTGGATAAAGGTTGTTGAGATATTTTTTGACAAGATATATTTTGTTTAAGGTATTGTAAGTGATCAATTTTCCCTTTTATTAGGACATTTATTTGGTTTTGATATACATAATTTGCTTGAAGTAAAAAGTTCTAATGCAGCTCATGAATTTCTCTAATGCAGCTCATAAAAAGCCCAATGCCTCCCAAGAAAAAGGATAAAGGGGCCCAAATAAATGAGTCCAAGACCACATCCAAATCAACGATGGATCCAAAACCAGTTAAAATATGGTACGACATTGTTCAAGAGGAAGAAGTCTCTAGCTCCAACAAAACCAGTTCAAAACTCCTGATCAACAAACACAACTTCAAGAATGGATTGAAAGACTGTCTCAATCACCTGAAGTATTGATGACTTTACAAAATTTGTCCTCAAGCCAAATAGTGTCGATAGGTAACAAATCTCCAACCCCTTCAAAATCAGAGAAAGGTTTTTAGTCACTAGAAAAAACCCTTTCTCAAAAGGATATTTCAAGATCAACGTCCAGATTTTCAAACACACAAGTAATTTGCACATAATCAAAAGCCTACACCCTTCCAAATGAAAACTTTGTAAAAAATCACACCCAAACAATAACAACCATAGAAGAAGAATTCCTTCATCCCAATCCTCTACATACAATGAACAAAATGTTCTCAGGATGGACTTTTAAACCATGGGATATTACCAAAACCCAATCATACTACATCTTTATTCTTGAGGCCATAGATTCCGTTACATTCAAACACCAATTTCTTCATTCAAACAATACTGAACCAGCTTATTCCACATGCCAAATCCATAAATTCCTTAAACCATCAGATTGGGGACAACATCTTCAGACCACACATAAATTACCCATATCCTTTCAAAATAGGGTAACCCATGCCCTGACATTCAATTACTGGGATTATCAATAGGTGTGGTACAATGCCCTTTACATTCAAAACCAAAATAATATCAATTCATAGCTATTCTACTTTAAAAATTTTGACTCCAGCAAAATTCCATGTTGGTTTGTCCTATGGTGGAAAAACTTTGGGGCAATAACCCAAATCCTTCCAGCTGAAGTCAAGAAAGCATTGGCAGTATTCCAAAAAAATTACAAGCCCACTCAAATGGAATATCATTTTCCACCACAATTCCAATTTTGCACAAAATTGTCCCATGGGTTTTCAGCTGGGGCATAGACCATGTAACTTCTGAAGCTCCAGATTCTATCCCTTTGGTAATATGCCAGTTTAAGGTCAAATGGTGGAACAAGTTCCAAGCAATGGATAAAATCTCAGAACGGGCTGTTCGATCATGGATACAAACTTATGTCTAGAAGCTCCAAGAAAACAAAGCAAAATCATCCAAACTCCTTAATGGGCCTTCTAACTCCATATTATTGGCCCAAAAATCACATGCACAAGCCCTGTTAGCTGGGGCCAAATCTAAAGAAGAATATTGAGCTGTCATGGAACAACTCCTCCAAACTCGTTCAAAGGCTTCCAAATCAGTATCAAGCTCGGACTTCGTTACGGGAGAAGACAATTTGGATGATTGTTTTGGCCATGATCCATGACAAATATTTTGTTATGAATCACATTGTAATAGACAAACGTACAAAAAATAGTCTTAAATCCCGCTAAGTGGAATTCCTACTTAGACAAAAAGTTAGGGAATTTTTTCAAATAATAGTAGTCCGAAGCCAAAATTTCGTACCTAATACACCTCAAACCGTAGGTGGTAAAGAGATACCAAATTCATTGATGGCTGGTGCTTTGCCAAAAAGCACATAATGGTAGTCCGAAGCCAAACTTTCGGACTACACCTCAAACGGTAGGTGGTAAAAAGATATCAAATCCGTTGATGGCTGGTGCTTTTCCAAAAAGCACATAATGATAGTCCGAAGCCAAAATTCCGGTCCTACTCCACCTCAAACGGTGGGTGGTAAAGAGATACCAAATTCATTGATGGTTGTGCTTTGCCAAAAAACACATAAAATTTATTCTATTTTACAAAACAAGCCAATCTAAACATTAAAGAGAGCAGGAAAATTTGAGCAAAAGACGAAACAAAATCATCATACCAGTCAAAAAGCAACGGCAGATTACTGTGTGGCATTGTAACAAAAGTCAAAAATCTATGGCAGATTACTGTTCAAACACTATGTGGCACTGTAGCAGCACAAACAACTTTTCAAACACTGTTCATAAAATTGCAAAAATACCCTTATCCTCCTCTATAAATAAGGGGCACCTCTCATTTGCTAGGGGGCTCAAGTTTCAGGATAGAGAGCTTCTCTTGAGATTTCTAAGAGCCATTAGTATAGTTACTCCAAATTTCTGTAATCTTGTTGTAGTAAATTCTTGCAAATTTAATTAGATGCAAATTTAATTATGCTTTCATATATTCGTACTTTCATTTAATTTTATGTTTATGCTTTCATTTATTTTATGTTTATGCTTTCATTTATTTTATGTTAATGCTTTCATTTACTTTTATTTATACATGGTTGGCTTTGCCACCTAAATTATTGGCATTCATTCTTATATGGTCGGCTCAGCCGCCTGAACTGCTGCATCATCTTTACATTTTTGTAAATCTTCTTTTATTTACTTTTTATTCTTGATCTCCTCCTTTTGATCTTGAGGATCCTTGGTGTGTATATATATATATATATGTGTGTGTGTGTGTGTGTGTGTGTAGATCTATATATGTGTGTATATATGTATATATATATATATACATATGTACACATGTATATATATGTGTACATATATATATACACATATATGTTTATATAATGATAATTCTTTTAGACTGTATGTTGTCTTCTCTAGATGTAAATGTTTTGGAAAATATTTTTAGAAAACTATTATATATGTAGAGTGTATATTATATTATATTTGTGTATATATGTATGCAGTATTTTTAATCTGTTTCAAAACTGTTTATGTGAGTCCATAGGTGATTTGGAGTGTCATCCCTCACTGAGATTTCTCACCCCCTTTCTTAATATTTCTCAGGTATTCTTTTGACGTCCAACAACAATCCGACACCTCGATCCTAGTGAGACACCTTTGATAGTAACGAGTGCCCCCTTGTTGGGGCTCTGCTTTTGTTTTTAGGATTAGAGCTCCACACCGAGTGCTAGTGGGTTACTAGATACATTTTGTATTTTGGATATTTGATTTCATTTATATGCATGATTTATATTTATTTTGTAATTATGATATTATGTTTTTATACTTACATACATTTTCATATAAAAAAAAATTTATATTTCATTTACCTTGTTTAATAAATTTTTAATAAATGAATAAGTAGGGTAAAATGTTTGAATCTCCGAAGCCTATGCGAGATGGATTGGGCATCCAATTCGATTCATCTTGTATGCCGATCATGATTCGTTCTTGGGTCTTGACAAAGGTGGTATCATAACGTTAGGTTTCGTATTGTATTGGTCTATATGAAACATAGGTATTCTTGATCGAGTCAGTCTGATTTGCCTCTATATACCCTTCTGATATATACCTCAGTATTATGGCAATCATTTGCATTCTGACATTTTAATGTATGTTCTGTCTGTCTGTTGTCTATAAATATGGATCGATGTTGTGGACGACCTTGTGGTAGAGTTAGGAGCGTTCCTATAGAGGTCACCACTCATTTAGTTACAATTCTACATGATTCGCATAGCGCATCAGAGATTGCAATGCCAGCACATCAGCCCCAGCCTTAGCCACAGCCTATGGCTCAGCTAGATTCCATGGAGCGATTCACCCAAGCTCTCTAGCATATTGAGAGACTTCTTATTGGTCAGGCAGCTGGAGGTCAGCCAACTCTACTAGCTGCTGCAGCACCAGTTCCTCCACATATGGTACCTCTTGTTCCTCAGCCTCAACCAGAGGTGGCCATAACGGTTGCTCTGATAGTTGCACCTATAGCACCACGGGTTGAGGATGATACCCTACTTGATAGGTTTTTGAAGCTTAATCCCCCTAGATTTATGGGTAGATGGGAGAGGATCCCCACAACTTCTTTCTTGTGGTGGAGCGTTGTTTCAGTGTTCAAGGAATTACTGATGATGCCGAGAGGGTCAGACTTACCGCGTTCTTACTGGATGGTTGGGTAGCTCTATGATGGCAGGATTATGAGACTCATGGATACAACAGTTGGGTCGGGTTCAAGAATGAACTCGTCATGTCTGTCCTTTCCCGAAGTATCAAGGATAAAAAAGAAGACGAGTTTAGTGAATTCCATCAGGAGTCGGGCATGTCAGTCATAGAATATGAAGAGGGGTTTAAAGAGTTGAGTATTAGGGGGCTGCTGGAGTGGGGAGGCTTTGGCAAAAAAAAATCAGAAGGGTTCGTCATCCCGATTTGGCAAAGTGGTGGCAAGCCATAGACTGGCTACTATGAAGCAGATGACTAAATCTGCCAGAGGTGTGGAGTATATAGAGGAGAGAGACCTGAAATAGTCAAAAAGGGCGAAGACAGATGGTATTTTTAGAGGCCAGCAAGGTCGTAGTCAGGGAGCTCAGTTAGAGCAGAGACACCAACATTCTTCAGGAGGACAAAGGTAGAGTCAGAGTACTCAGAGTGTTGGTGTGGCACAACCAGCTAGGTATGCCAAAGGTCAAGGTTCGAGGAGTTTGTTTTCGCCTTGTGTGATATGTGGGAGGAGGCATCCTAGGCATACAATAAGGCAACATGCAATTGTTTTTACTGTCAACAGCCGGGGCACAAGACAATGTAGTGTCCTTTGAAGCTAGGTACAGGGACTCAGGCTGGGTAGTCCACAATAGGAGGCTTAGGTACAGTTAGTACCAGTGCTGCTAAGGGAGTTGAAAAAGGTTTGAAAGGCTATGGTTCCTTTAGCAGAGGAGAGGGAGCCGGGGGCCGGAGTCAGTCGGGTCAAAATAGCATTTCTACGAGAGGTCAAGTCAAGAGACGCAAACCTCTAATACTGTGGTGACTGGTACGTTATCTATCTATGGTACTTCTGTATATGTATTGTTTGATTCTGGTGCATCACATTCTTTTGTAACATCATATTTTGTTGAGCATGCCGGGTTAGTGGTACATTCGTTAGATAAATTGCTAGAGGTTTCATCATTTTTGGGTAGTAAGACATTAGTTGATTCTAAGGTTGGGGGTTGCGTGATCGCTTTTGATGGGCACGAGTTGGCAACTGATCTTACAATATTAGATATGAGGGAGTTTAATGTGATACTCGGTATGAATTGGCTATCAACTTGGCACGCTACCTTGGATTTTTTTATGAAAAGGGTATGCTTTTTATAGCCAGTTCAGAATGAATTCTATTATCAGGATGAACGAGACAATATTGTACGAGGGTACGTGTCAACCATTAGAGCATAGAAGATGATTTGTCAAGGTTGTGAGGCATATTTGGATTTTGTTTTGACTGAGTTCAAGGGATCAAAGTTAAGAGTGAAAGACGTACCAGTGGTGCGAGAATTTTTCGATGTGTTTCCCAATGAGTTACCAAGACTTTCACCTAATTGAGAGATTGAATTTGCAATAGAGTTTCAACCTGATGTCAATTCGATATCGATTCCACCGTATCAAATGACTCCAACAGAGTTTAAGGAATTAGAGGCACAGTTAAAAGAATTATTAGATAAGGGTTTCATTCGGCCGAGTGTTTCACCTTACGACGCTCCAGTATTATTTATAAAAAAGAAGGATGGGAGTCTTCTATATGCATTGATTATCTTTAGTTGAACAAGGTAATAGTGAAGAACCGATATACCCTTTCGGGGATAGATGATCTGTTTGATCAGTTGTAGGGTGCATAATGGTTCTCTAAGATTGACTTGAGGTCAAGATATCATTAGTTGAGGATTCGAGGTGAAGACATTTCTAAGACAACTTTCCAAACTAGGTATAGTCATTACAAGTTCTTAGTAATGTCGTTTGGTTTAACTAACGCTCCAGCGACATTAATGGACTTAATGAATAAGGTGTTCAAATCATACTTGGATCAGTTTTTCATTGTCTTTATTGACGATATTTTGGTGTATTCGAAGAGTATGGAGGAGCATGAAGATCACTTGAGATCAGTCTTGCAGACTTTGCGAGAACATCAACTTTATGCTAAGTTCTCAAAATATGAATTCTGCCTTGAACAAGTGGCATTCTTAGAGCACGTGGTGTCAAAAGAATCATGGTGGACCGGAAGAAATTGGAGGTAGTACTTCATTGGGAAAGACCTAAGACTGTTACAGAGATTCAGAGTTTTCTCAGTATGACCAGGTATTATAGGAGGTTCATCTAAGATTTTTTAAGAATTGCAGCTCATATGACTCAGTTAACTCAAAGAGGAGTTTTGTCTGGTCTAACTCATGTGAGCAGAGTTTCCTAAAGTTCAAGAAGTGTTTGACAAGTGCGCCAATGTTAGTTCTACCATCAGGTTCATGAGGGTTTGCAGTGTATTGTGATGCCTCGAGAGTTGGCTTAGGTTGTGTATTGTATTGAACCAAGTTTGGTGAACATGTAAATTCCTTCTAAATTTTGATTATTTAAAAAAAACATTTGAAATAGTTAAACTATGCACGTTATATTCCCTCTAAGCGCGTAGTGCGATGATAAAAGCACGTTATATCAGAATCTATGCATGTTGATCAAGTTAAAGGAATTCTGGATTTTTCAGATACATCACAATGCACTTAGAAAGCAATATAAGGCATGTAGACCAGAAACAATGTGCTATGTATCGGATGCAAGGCGCATACATGCAACTCACTCTAATTCCAGAATGCTCTAGGATTACATTGTGCACTTTGTGCTTGGTTCAAGGAATGTTGTATGTTTGAAGTGTCTTCTGGATTGGAAGCACAACAACACTACGCACTTTGCAAGATATACAAAGCACATAGATGGTGTCTGGATCAAAACTAAAGAAGGTTTGCAAGACAAAGCCAGAAGAATGTTATATATTGATAGAAGGCACATAGACGAGGATGTGCTCAGCAAATGACAAAACGGTTATACGCTCATCAAGAATTTAAATTTGAATATTCCCTGGCACAGTCACGTGAAGAATCAAAGATGCGATCTTTGAAGATGATAACATGAGTAGAAGGATTGAAAAGCTATGATAAAAATGCCTAGCAGTGAAACAAGGCATGTAACAGGTGGCGAATTTCCAGACATTAGCTGCTAGAACCTACTTAATGCACGTAGATGAAGAACAAGTCATACAATATCGCTATGGCACAACATAGTTACACACATAGAAGGAGATATGCACATGTAAAATCAGGTGATGTCATTAAAATTGGCATTTTGTTCTTCTCTCAAAATGGCTACATTGGAAATTACAACGACTATTTTTCAGAGACTGCCTATAAATAGAGGCTTTTAAAGAGAGAGAAGGTAACTGAACCTTTGAGAGAGTGTCCAAGTCTTGTCATTTTGATTATCAATTTTCTCTCTCTACTTGTGCTTACTATTTCACTTACCAACTAAGTTTTTGTCCTGCCATTAGCTATATGAGTTGGTGTGTGTACTTGGTTTTAGTTCAGGGAATCCACTATAATCAAGCTTTGGTGTTAAGCTTGAAGGGTAGCATAGGTTGGCTTGTTTGTTTCCTTAAAAACAAGAGTGTTGTGAGGTTTTCTTGTTATAGCTTGTAAAAATAAGTGTAGAAGGTTGGTTGTGAACCTGTGAAAACAAGAGGTGTAACGGTTTCCTTCCACCTGCAAGTGAGGAGTATCTTACTGGATTCTAAATTCTCTAATGCACTAAAGGAGGGATGTAGAAGGACCAAACCACTATAAAATTTGGGCTCTATTTTTCCTTTCCTTCATCTCTAGTTACTATTATTTCTATTTGTTTAAGTTGTGTATTAGATTGTGCTTTTACTTTGTGCTTTCAAAAGTTCTTAAAATAAAGATTTTATAAAGCTTTAAATTTTTAAGTTACAATCCAATTCCCTTCCTCCCCATCTTAGATTTCCATATTGGGCTTACAATTGGTATCAGAGCTTGAGTTATCAACTTTGAGGTTTAACTGTAACACCCTTCCCGTTTCATTTATGGTTCCTATAGCATTCTAATCTAGTTTGATTTGATCTTTGAAATAAAATAGAGTTTTGATTGATGATCCTAAATGTTTAATGATGTCTTGAGGTGTTTAAGTATGCAAATTTGTAATTTTGGATGTTGTCAAGCCTCGGGGATGGTCTGACGCGCGTTCGAAAGCGAAAAGATCCCAAAAGGAGGGGGAAAGTGATGCTTACGTACGTTAGAATACATCTAACGTATGTAAGAAGCCTCTTACGTACATAATATGTATTCTTACGTACATGAAAGGTGTATTACGTACGTAAGAACTGTCTTACGTATGTAAGTCACTATTTCTGCCAATGCACATATTTTTGTCGATTTACGTATATGTGTTGGGTCTCTGCAAGATTCACATGCGTGAGATTATTAATGACGTAAGCGAGGTCGGGTCTGATGCCTTTGACCATGATTTTTGGCCCCGATAATGTACATGAGATGCTTGGTGACGTACTTAAGGGTCCCCTGACGTACGTGAGCTTTAGAATGACGTACGTGAGCTCTGTTAAAATAGTTTAAAAATCCCAAACTCGACCCATTCGTCTGCCACTCTCACTTCGCACACTCTCTCACTTCTAGATCGATTCTCTCTGCTCCTCATTGCTTCCCCAACATTCGTAATCATCTCTGGAGGTAAGATTACGACTCCTTTCTTATTTTTGGTCCATCTTCCATGCTTTAAATTCGTGGGTTTGTTCTGGTACGAATTTGAAATGGGTATGCATTTTTGGATATTTTTTTATCATCTGATGCTAGGGGATTCTAGAACAAGTTAGAGGGGACTTGAATGAACATGATTTAAGCTTTGGATCGAAGATTTGATGAGCTTTTGAAGTGGGCTAGGGTTTGGACGGTTTTGATCAATTTTAGACAAATTTGATGGTTGTTTGGTGAATTTGTTGATGAATTAATGTTCCTGAGGTTGAGATTGACCAACATGGGTTTTTGATTAAATCGGGTATCGACCGAATTGTGTTTTGGTTAGTTTTGAGAATAAAAATTTGTCCACAATTAAGTTTTGTAAATTTCTGAAAAGTTGAGCCTAGATTTGTAATTTCAGAATACTGAAGTCTAGATTTGTAAATTTTGAATACTGAAGTATAAATTTGTAATTTTATAAACTCGAGGTCTAGATTCATAATTTTGAAAACTTGAAGTGTAATTTTGAGGACTTCAGTATAGAATTGTAATTTCTGAGAGTTTGAGAACATTTTTGACAATTCTAAAAACTTTGAGGACTACTTTGTAATTTTACGTGACTGGGGACTAGTTGGTAATTTTTCAGTTCGGGGACCAAATTGTAATTTTACACCGAGATGTAATATTTGATTATTATGTTAGACTTTGGTCCAAAAAAGGGTTTTTGGGCTCGGTTCGAGTGTTTGGATTTACATATGTATTTGCACGTATTTCGGTACAACCACAATACCATATTGATTTTTTATCTTGATATGTTTATTCCAAATTTGTTTGGTTTTTAAGGAGACCAATCATTCATCGATGGACCGTGATTTGGATTATTTTCTCGGCGTCCAGATGAGTGGATGACAGTTTTAGACACATAGGTTGTGTCTCGAAACTCTATTTTTGTTTTTGATGTGTTGGCTTGATATTTTGAAAATTGGACTAATTCGATTATTGGTTAATTTAATAATATGATTATGTGGATTAATAATCTATTTTCTATTTTGAACTTCGATATATATATATATATATATATATATATATATATATTATATCCCCTCTGATTTTGATGTTGATTGCATGTCTTTGCTTTCGTACTATACTAGTATGATTTTTTATTTTTGATGTGGGACACATATGCTAAGGGGTATTTAGCTTTTGGTGTAGCAATGTATTGAGAAGGCCCAACTACCAGGGATGCCCCAGTTCGACACATGATTCGATATTGATTGGTGGCGGAGTTAACATTTGTTATACATTGGATGTTGGCGTAAACCACATCACCTTTGATTTTGGTGCTAGATGCACACCTCTATTTTAGTCGCATATTACGTATACTCTGCTTTTTTACTCTTATAGTATTACTAGTATTTCACCTGTGTGCATGTTGTTTGCTTTGAATATAAATGTTTTCGAAATGATTTTCGGAACATTACTACGTAGGTAGCTTTGATATGTATATATATTTGAATATACCTACATGTGGTATTTTCGAACTGTTTTCAAAATAGTGTTTGTGAGGCACGTATGAGGCATTATGGAGTGTCATTTCTCACTGTGTTCTCACCCCATTTATTTTCTTTATTTGTATATATTTTTTGGATTTAATCTTGCAGGTGATCCCTTTGTTCTCGTCAACTTGTTCACGCCCAGATACTTAGTGAGGAGCTTATTGATTTGGTTAGCAAGGCCTTTTTGGTAGGTCTCCTTCTACTTTGTTTTAGGGCTTCACACCGATATACTGTTAGGTTATTGGGTAAAATATTGTATTTGATTTTTGGTTAAAGTATTATTGTTATTACTGTTATTTTACAACTACATTTGATTTAGCAAACTACAATTTGTTTTGTTGAAAATATTTTATTATATTTATGAATTGTTTTATTACCGTATAAATTTATTTAATAAATTTTTTGAAATAAAAAAATTAGGTAGTATCTCTGAATCTTTGAGGCTTGTATGAGATGGGTCGGGCTCCCTTAGATGGTTCATCTCGTACACCGGTCATGGTCCAAAAATAGGTCGTGACATTAACTACCTTGAGTTCAAATATCCAAAATGGCATCCATGAGAGACGCCTCTAGATATGAAGGTTTTTCTATTAATAGAGTTCCTTTCTTTGATAGCAATGATTATGTGTATTGGAAGACAAGGATGATGGTTTTTCTGAAGTCTCAAAGCATAGACGTTCAGGAAGTGGTTGAAGATGGTCCCTTTGTTCATAATAAGACAGTAGATGTGTTATTGTCCCTAAACCCAAGGAAGAGTGGACCGAGAATGACAAGAAATTAGAGTCCTTGAATAATAAAGCTATGAACATCGTTTTTTGTGCCCTTAGCAAGACCCAATTCAACAAGGTTCAGCAATGTCAAACTGCATATGACATTTAGAGGACATTGGAGATCACTTATAAAGGAACCTCTAAAGTTAAAGAGAACAAGGTGTCACTATTTGTCCACAAATACGAGCTCTTCAAGATGAAAGAAGGAGAAACAATTCAAGAGATATTTGACAGGTTTAACAACATTGTAAATGAACTGAAAGCTCTTGGAAAAACATATACAAACTCAGATCTCGTGACAAAAATTCTGAGATTTTTGCTAAAGTCTTGGTGTCCTATCAAGAATGCAATTCAAGAAGCAAAAAAACTCTCCACTTCACCTATTGAGGAGCTGTTGGGTTCTCTTATCACTCATGAGATGAGCATGAAGGAAGAAGAGGAAAATGGAGCAAAACAGGAGCAAATAAGAGGTTTAGCTCTCAAGTCAAGAGTTCTTAAAGAATCCAAAGATGAAGAAGAGGATAGTGACAATGAACAAATTGCAATGTATGCTAGGAGGTTCAAGAAATTTCTAAGGAGAAAGAGATTTGGGAAAAAAAGGGCAAAGAGAAATCTAGCAAAGAAGAAGGGAAGAAAGATTCTTCCACCATATGCCACAACTGCAACAAACCAGGGCATATGAAGCAAGATTGCCCACTTATCAAGAAAGCTTCCAAGTTTCCCAAGAAAAAAGGGAAAAGCAATGAAGGCAACATGGAGTGACAGTGATTCAAACTCGAAAGAAGAAGACGAAGCTGAAGAAATGGAAAATTTATGCTTAATGGCTATAGAGGATGAAGCTAGTGATGATGAGGTAATAGAAAACTATACCCTTAATGAATTGCATGATGCTTTCAATGAATTGCATGATGAATTTCAGAAACTTGGTGACAAGTATGTTGCTTTAAAGAAAAGTTAAAATGATCATGGTGCGAAAGTAAATGTTTTAATTAAGGAAAAACTTGCTTTGATTGAAGAAAGCTTTCTTTTAAAGAAATAGATTGAAAAGTTTTCAAACATTACCTTCAAGTTTACAAGTGGGAAAGAGAACCTTGAAAAACTACTTGGATCTCAAAGACAACCTCTGTCCAAACATGGCTTAGGCTACAACTTCTTCACACCTAAAAAGTCTTCACAAACTTTTTTTTGTAAAACTAGGCATCATGGTTGACAATGCATGTACTTTTATGTGGTGATAATGGACATATAGCACACACTTGCAAGTTGAGATTGACTTGGAATGTTGGAACCAAAAGTATTTGGGTTCCAAAAGGAACAATCCCTCCCAACCTAGTAAAAACTAAACTACAATGATCCAAGAAAATTTGGGTACCAATTTTAAAAGCTAGATGTGTCATTGTAGGTGTGTTTCAGAGCAAAAGCAAAGAGAATATTTGGTAGTTGGATAGTGGTTGGTCTCATCATATGATAGAAGACAAAGCAATATTCTCTTAACTTAATCCTAAGAATGAAGGCTATGTGACCTTTGGTGACAAAGCAAGAGGTAAAATCATTGGAGAAGGTAAGATAGATAAGTCTCCTAACACTACTATTGACAATGTGTTGCTTGTTGATGGCTTGAAGCATAATCTTCTTAACATTAGTCAATTTTGTGACAAGGATTATAAAGTAGTGTTTGAGCCTAATAAATTCATTGTTCATGATGTTGCTGGAAATGTTTTATTTATTGGTTTAAGGTAAACCAATATTTATGTGGTTGAATTGTTAGATTCCAATTTCTTTAATGACATTTGATTTTCGGTTATGAACAATGATGTTTGGCTTTAGCATAGAATGTTAGGACATGCTAACATACATAAAATTTCAAAACTTTCTAAAAGCATTTGGTGAAAAGGTTGCCTAAACTTAGATTTGAAAAGGATTTGATATGTGATGCATGTGTCATAAGAAAGCATTCAAAATCATCTTTTCAAAGCAAAAACTTAATTTCTACCACTTAACCTTTGGAACTACTACATATGGATTTATTTGGTACTTCAAATACATTGATTTTAGGTGGAAAAGCTTACTGTTTTGTAATTGTAGATGATTTTTCAAAATTTACATGAGTCTTGTTCTTAGCACATAAAAATGAGGCTTTTCATGCATTTGCATCTTATAGCAAAAGAGTTCAAAATGAAAAAGGCTACACCATCACTTATATTAGAAGTGATTGAGATGTAGAATTCTCCTGTGAGCCATTTGATTCCTATTGTAAGGAGCATGGAATATTGCACAATTTTTCTCTCCAAAGACATCTCAACAAAATGGAATTATTGAGAGAAAAAATAGGACATTGCAAAAAATAGCAATGACAATACTAAATGAGAATAATTTGCCAAAGTATTTTTGGGCATAGGTTGTAAACACAGCTTGCTATATAATTAATAGGGGCTTATGTGCGATCCATACTCAAGAAAATACCTTATGAATTGTGGAAAAATAGAAAGCCTAACAACTCCTACTTTCATGCTTTTGGTTGCAAGTGTTTTGTTCATAACAATGGGAAATATATCATAGGAAAGTTTGATGCCAAATGAAATTGAGGGTATTTTTCTTGGATATTCATCAATTAACAAGGCTTATAGGGTCTATAACAAACAGCTTGAAAAGGTTGAGGAATCTATTTATGTCTTTTTTTTTTATCAAACTAACCATTTTGTGCCAAGTGTGGATGATGATGATTGTAGCACAGGTATTGGAGACAAATTGAAAGATCTTAACATCAATAGCAAAGGAAATGATTCATCTCAGCAAAGTCAATGAGAGTCCAACGATGTGGAGCATAAGGATTTGCTTAAAGAATGGAAATATGTCAAATCACATCTAAAGGATCTTATTATTGCAGATGCCTCAAAGGGAATCACTACTAGAGTTGCACTAAAACAGGCTGCAAACTTTGCATTTATATCCCAAGTGGTCCCAAAGAAATTTAATGATGCTCTAAAAGATGAGTATTGGATCATATCCATGTAAGCAAAGCTAAATCAATTTGAAAGGAATGAAGTGTGGGAATTAGTTCCAAGGCCAAATGGATTCATGGTGATAGGAACCAAATGGGTGTTTAGAAATAAAGAGAATGAAGAAGGAGAGATGTTCACAAATAAATCAATGATTGTGGCTCAAGGATATTTACAAGAGAAAAGAATAGATTTTGCAGAGTCTTTTGCACCGGTAGCAAGATTGGAGGCCATAAGAATCATTTGTTCTCATTCTTGCTACAAGGATTTCAAGTTGTTCCAAATGGGCATAAAGAGTGCCTTCCTGAATGGATACATCAAGGAAGAGGTGTATGTTGCATAACCTTATGAACTTGCTGACCCTCACCATCCAAATTATATGTACAAGCTTAAAAGGGCTCTATATGGACTAAGGCAAGCTCCTAGAGCTTGGTATGAAAAATTGAGTCAATTCTTGTTGGCAAATGGTTTCAGTAGAGGTAAAATTAATAATAATTTATTTACTTTGCATAAAAATGATGATTTACTTTTAGTGCAAATTTATATTGATGACATAATATTTGGAGCTACTAACGAATCCTTGTGTGATGAGTTTTCCAAGTTAATGTAAAAGGAGTTTGAGATGAGCATGATGGAAGATTTAAATCACTTTCTTGAACTGCAAATCAAGCAACTAAAAGAAGGCGCTTTCATAAATCAAAGTAAGTATAGCAGTGATATGCTTAGGTAGTATGGAATGGAAAATGTCAAGCCTTCAACAACTCCTATGAGCACAACCACAAGCCTCACCAAGAATTAGCAAAGCAAAGGAGTAGAGGAAAAGCTATACAAAGGTATGATTGGATCTCTCCTTTATCTTACTGCTAGTAGACCAGATATCATGTTCAGTGTTTATGTTTGTGCACGTTTACAATCTTGTCCAAAAGAATCTCACTTGAGTGTTGTCAAAAGAATTTTTAGATATTTGATTAATACCAAGAATGTGGACTTGTGGTATCCTAAGAATGTTTGCTTTGATTTAATTGGTTATAGTGATGCTAATCATGTAAGAAACCAATTAGATAGGAAAATCACTTTGGGTACTTGTCAATTCTTAGGTAATTCATTATTTCAAAAAAAAAATCTTACGTAATTCACTGGTGTCTTGGTTCTCAAAGAAACAAAATTGTGTTGTTCTATCCACCGCTGAATTTGAATATGTAGCAGCTAGCAGTTGTGTAGCTCAAATTTTGTGGATCAAGCAACAACTTTTGGACTTTGGAATTGTGTTTTTAAAGGTTCCAATTAAGTGTGATAACACTAGTGCCATTAGCATTTCTAAAAACCCAATTCAGCACTCAAGAACAAAACACATTGATATAAAACACCATTTTATACGTGATCATGTCCTGAATGGAGATATTCACCTTAAATTTGTTGCAACAACATATTAGCTTGCTGATATTTTCACAAAACCCCTTGATGAAAAGAATTTTGTTTCAATTCGTAGGCGTATTGGTATGTGTGACTTGAATGAATCTTGATTGATATTTATGCATAATTTATGTTCATTTGCATTCATTCATGAGTTGTACATGGTGCTGTGCACGTTATGGTTATATGGTTTCTCACTGGAATTATCATTTTTGGAAGGAACGTACGTTGTAACGGGCTCAATGTACGTTGATCATCATGATTGTCTATTGGGTTATATTGGGTGCTATGTAATGAACGTGGTAGCATATGAAATGCGTGTTGATCATCGAGGATGAAAAATGGAAATTTTTCTGGATGCATGTTACGTAGATTGTAGTATGTGCAACACACGTTATCGAACTCGAGCAGAATGATGAGTATCAGGGATGATGACCCTACGTGTGTTGTATGAGATATAAGGCACATTCTCGAATTCAAGCAGAATGAGAAGTGTTAGGGATGATGGCTCTGCGCGCATTGCATGAGGTATAAGGCACGTTGTATCAGATACAGTGCCACTTGATTCAAAGAATTTTGCTCTATGGACGTAAAGGCTTGTACAAGATATGTTGTTCAAGATGCAATGCTACTGACTCAAAATGGGACTTCTATAACAACTATAAGGTGTGTTGTATCATATATAAGATACTTAGATGATTCTTTGGATTCACTTGCATGACTAAATGATGGTATAAGTCACGTTGTATGACTTACAATGTACGTTGTGTGCTTGGATCACTATCCTATGAACGTTGAGCTGAGATATTTTTTCTCATCAAAGTGTGTTGTGTGATATGCGAAATATGTTAGTCTTTATAGACCTTATGTAACGTACGTAGTATAACATACAAGTCGCGTAGACCACTTTTCCCCCAATTTATAGCTGAAATTTCAGTTTCCCTCTCACTCAAAATTTCAAACTTCAAAACTCAAAATCTCAACACCACTACTAATTTGTCTCAACTTTTGAACTTCACTCACTTACTAAAATCATTTCTATCCATCACAACCGTCCTCAAAACACCCAAAAACCTCTCGAAATCTCTCATCTCTCACCAAATACCAATATCGTACATTATAGACCATCTCACTCACGTTCCATGGCTCTAAAGAAAGTACAGAAGAAATCTGATGAGGCAACGAAGAAGACAGTCAAATGAGAAGGTTCTAAATGGGTGAAACAACCTCGAAGCTCCCGAGAGAAGCAAGTGTTCACCAAATTAGGTATTCCTGTGTCTTCTCCTTCTAAGAAACAGAGGATAAGAGAGGAAATGCCTAGGAATCTAGGCAGATTCATGGATGAGAGAGCCTCTAAGATATTTGATAACTTGAAGGAGGTTAGTTTTTCGGATTCGAAAGTATTTGACTTCCTTATTTGATAGAAGGGGGACTAGATTTGGAAAATGATTTCATAAGGTTCGGCTGAGGGATTTCTATGTTGAAGCCTCCAAATATTATTCGAAAATCATTTGAGAGTTCTATGCTAATGCCGAGAAATGGCTCAATGAGGATGAAGATTATATCCTTTGGTATCAAACCATTGGAGTCAAGAACTAGGTTAATGGGGTTGATATCGTGATTGATGAAAGGATCCTTAATAAATTTTTTAATCTGCCTTTGATTGGCATGAGAGTAAAGAGGGAGAAGGGCCTGAATGAGTATGTTGACATGGAGGGCAACACAATTGTGGTAGACACCAAGGAAACGCAGAAATTCATGTTTGACAACTTTGGTGTGGTCCAAAAAGAGAAAGGGGTGAAGAATCTGGACCAAAATGACTTTGCCACTAGGTGGAAGCTAATTCACACGGCCTGCACCAAAGTTCTTCAACCCAAGTCTGTTACTCAGTCGCCTCTCACGGTCTAAGATGAGATCTCAATGTACTTGCTTATGAAAGGGGAGCAAGTTAATTTTGCTTGGGTGGTCGTCGATTGGATTCTTGAAAAGGTCAAGAATTTCAATCTTCCAACATTCTTGTTGAAAGGCATACAAAGTGAGGACAATATGCCTTTCAGAATCCACTTGACTCGAATATTCAAGCATTACAAGGTGAAGTTAAATGGTTTTGAGCCAAAGCAAGTCATTGAATCTCGAAAGATTCGGATTGACTCATTAAGGATCATGAGATTATACCAAACTGTTGAGAGAGAGTATGTGTTTCACTTATATCTCCAGGAGGATGATGTAATGGTCAATCCTAAGGATTAGGGAATGAGGCGTAGTCCCGAAGATAAAGTGACCATTCGCAATGCAGGAGATGACAAGAGGACTGTGCTTAAGAGGAGAAAGGAACCAGAGTTGGGAGAGAGTTATCATCAAGCAGCTAAAGCAGTTGATGCCAGCTCCACTAAAATTGCAACTTTGAAGCAAGATTTGCTCAAGTTGAAGGCTAGGTCCAAGGCATTTCAAGCAGAAACTCGAAAAAATTTCAAGACTGTCATCAACCTCCTCCAAGCAAATAACGAGCTTCTAGTTAGCTTGAAGGGTACTTCCTCTAGTTCTCCAATTCCACCAAAGGAGAAGACAACCGAAGAGAAGGAGGAAGAAATAACCCTTGAGATGGCAATGTAGAGTCTAATAAGGTATAATGAGATTATGGATGAGGTTGATGCAGAAGAATCCTCCTCATAATCTTTTGTTAGTAATATCCTAGAACCACTAATCATTGAAATGGAAGATGAGCCTCCTACGATTCCCGCAGATGCTCCAGTTTTTGGCCCTCATCCACTTAAGGTTATGCAACTTGATGACTTGGAGGAAGAACATAAGGTGTCTGAGACTGTGGATCTTAGTGACAAGGAAAATTGAAAGATTGTTCCTTTCCAACCACGATAGTGATCTTCATAAGATACTAGATCCACAAATTTTGTCATGCATTTCATTTGCATCATGTATATTCTATTATGTTTATGTTATTGACTTTTGTGATGATTAATGAATGTCAGTTTCTTTTGTCATTTTGTCTCTTTATAGTGTTTATTTCTGTTATCTTTATTTCTTTTTTGAATGTTGACAAAAAAAAGGGAGAAAAATATGGCTAAGAGTTAGAAGTTTGATGTTGAACTTCAAAGAAAAAGACGTGTGATTATAATTGAACTAACAAACGTGACAAGGCTAAATCCCTTGATCAATTTCATATATTTGTAGTTGGTTTAAATTTTAAACAAACGCATTGATTGAGGAGGAGTGCAAACTCTTTCCATGTTTTGTCATCATTAAAAAGGGGGAGAATGTTGAGTATCAGTTTTGATGATTTAAACAAAACATGTGCAATAGTTAAGTAATGCACATTGCAGTTGAAGCTAAGCACATAGAACTATGATCAAGGGACGTTGTACCAGTTAAAAGTCATTTTGATTATATTCAAGGTTTCCAGAAACATCACAAGTCACGTAGTATCGGGTGCAAGTCACGTTAATGAGGATCACTTAGGAATCATAATGATCCTGAATCATACAAGGCGCATTGCACATGGTCTAAGTCATGTTATGAGAATGTTGAACTCACTGGATGGATTGCAAAAGCATACAAGTCACGTTGTGAGGTATGAAAGTCATGTTATGACGAAAATGAACTCTCTGGACTGACTGAACATGCCTATAAGTTACGTTTTGTAACATACAAGTCACGTTGACGGAATGTACACTAGACCTGAAGTGGAGTTGCAAGGAAACACTCACGTTTCAACAATTGCAAGTCACATTGATGAGTAAAGGAGTTATCTTTGAAGAAACACGTCTACGCACGTTGCAAAGGGTGCAAGTCACGTAGACGGGTATGATGTCAGCTTTTGACAAATCGGCGCCGCGGGATTCAAATTTGAATATTCCTGACAGATTGTACAGTGTCACGTGAAGAATCAAAGATATGATCTTTGAAATTCGTTAACGCACGTTGAAGCCTGAAGTTACAAGATTCCATGCTGAAAGATGATCATGACACGTTGTAAGATGTGTAAGTCACGTTACATAAAGTGACATTTGAGGCAGTGGCATCTGAGTGGAATACAAGTCACATTGCAAGCTGTGCAAGTCACGTTGCAGTAAGTGACATTTGAGGCAGTCGCGTTTGAGATGGATGCAAGACACATAGAAGATAAACAAGTCACGTAGAATCTCAATGAGACATATACAACGTACGTTGCATATGATACAATGCACGTTATACCTGCTGATGTCATTAAGATCAGAGTTTCTCTTTCATCTCTAAACTGAAAATTCAAGACCTGCAATGACTACATTTTAAAGACTGTCAATAAATAGAGGCCCTCACTTCAGAGGTAAACAAAGAACTTTTTTAGAGTGTGCCCAAGCTTTGCTATTAAATTTCTTGACTTTCTCTCTCTAAGCTTTCTAAAACTCGTACATTCCAATCAAGCTTTAACTTGCTATTTGCTTTCTGAGTTAGAGTGAGATTATTCTCTTTAATGTGGAAAATCGTTAGTAAATCAAGATTTGGTGTTAAAGCTTGAAGATAGTTTAGGTTTGCTTGTTAGAGCCTGGAGAAAAAAACAAGTGTTGGTTTTCTTGTTGAGCCTGCAAAAACAAGGTCTAAAGGTTTCTTATTGATCCTGTAAAAACAAGTGTGTAAAGGTTTCCCTCCACCTGGAAGTGAAGAAAAGTCTTAGTGGCTTTCAAATTCTCCAGTGAGCTAGAGGAGTGGACGTAGGTCAAGGAGGATCGAACCACTATAAATCGGAATTGACATCTCTTCCATTACTCTCTCTCATTTACTTGCTTTGTATATTTGATCTACATTGGTATGTGTTGAATTTAGCTATTGCTTTTGTTTTATAAAAGATTACAAAAAGTTTTCAAAAAGCTTTAGTTTTTAGCAAGAAATCCAATTCACCCCCACTTTTGGATTGCCATATTGGGATTACAAAAGAGTGTTGTCATTTTTTTTCTATGCTGTTATGTCTCTTAGGTTAAAGCTTTCAAGTCATTCTTTTATACTGACTGAGAATTGGGCTCTCTTAAATCAACTAAAAGCCCAACTCCTAACCCAACCGAAAATGAATTATCTAAAACTCTTTCAATACTCAACCCAGTTGGATATCAAACCAACTCGGGTGTGGGTGCCACCCATGACCTAACATGAGCGGATCTGTTTTCTAACATTTTTCTTTAAAAAAAGAATTGATGAACAATTATTTTGTTAATTCAAGAGATTTTTTTTTTGCGGATAAATTTAAGTAGTAATTTCTAGCAAATTGAAGATAAAGGATAAAGGATAGTTATAATAAAACAAAATAGAGATTTATAACATTTTTTTTACAAAAAAATTGATGTATGCTGAATCCTAAAGGCCATATATTTTATAGCGAAGTGAAATGTGAATTTTTTTTTTGTCTTTTCAAGCGTTACATATGTATATGTAATATATTAATCTTCATTGACTTATCGAAAAAATATTAATCTTCATTGCATAGATGATATAAAGTAAAAAAGAAAAGAAACATGAAGAGCAAAGATCAGGTTGCTTGTTGGATGGGGAAAATCTAAAATGGGGAGGAAAAATTCACACATTCTTCAATCACTAAGCGTATTTTATTAATCAATAAATTTAGGACTTGAGTTGTGTGATCAGATGTTATGTCAAACCTTTTGACTTATTTATAAAACAAAATGGGATTTTGACTTTTGACCTGCGATTAGCATTGCATCTTTGTGGAAACCTTGTCTCATCAAACAAATCAAAATATGTTTCAATGGTCTCTGTAATCATAGTTTTAAGCAATATAATCAGGTCTTCTCACATAATCTAGGTAAGAAATTTACTTTAACATTTTGATTTGTTTGTGTTGCAAGTGCCGACAATACAGAGATTCCTTTGAAAGTGCTAGTGGCATCTTTTCTTTTTCTTTTTTTCTTGTTATACAACTAAGGTTAGTGGTAACATTGATATGGTTTTGAGGATTTTATATATGGTCATGGATGTTGATTATGATACTTAATTTCCATGTGATTTATGACTTTTTGTATAATTGTTCTTAATCAACATTAATTTTATTAAGAGATCTTATGATCTCCTTGATTATAAATGACTACCCATCTAGGGTAGATGGAAGTTTTGTTCCACTTTGTCAATATTAACCATTGGATGTTCCGTTTAATTACAAGTCAATGCTACTCAACGTCACTAAGAGATCCCATAATTTAGTCTTAATAAAATTATGGCCCAAACTATATGGAAAGTCACCTGAGAAGACTTCTACTTTCATTGTATAATGTACTTTATTTTTTTCCTCCCTGCTTGATTAGTAAGAACTTTAGTGTGCTTATCTATGAATTATAGCAGTGGATCATGTGTCACTTCAACTGGTTTTCTCTCTTCTTCGATATTATAGCATTGAACATGCAAAAGTGAATTGGGGTGTAAATACATAGTTAAACATTTCTTTCGTACAAAAACAGATCAGAAACATAGTTAAATGTGATGGTCATTTTGTTTGACCCAGTTAATTTGCTTTGCGGTTTCGAGATAATTTTGGATTTAATTGATTCTTTTTAATCAATTAAGTTTGTGTTCCACTCAGATGATCAAATGGGTTTGGTCGTCTTTCCTAAGAAAAAATTTAGGCTATATTTATGTTACGACCTATTTTCGGACCATTATCAGTGTACGAGATGAACCATCTAAGAGAGCTCAGTCCATCTCGCACAAGTTTCGGAGAACAAAAACATATTACTATCCAAACCATTTATTAAATACTTAAATAAACATAATGGAAAAATATTCATTTTGTAATTAAAATGAAATATATTCATACAAAACAAAATAAATGTAATAATATTTTAAAATAAATTTGGTTATCAAAATAATCAAATACAACCATAACCCACATATACTTGGTGTAGAGCTCTAATAAAAAAAAAAAAAAAGAGCCCGAACCAAAAGAGCACTCACTATCAAATAGAACGTATCACTAGGACCAAGATGTCGAACGGTAGCTGAATACCAAAATCGAACCTGAGAAATAAGATACAGAAAAGCAAACAAGAACAGAAAGAAAGAGGTAAGAATCCATAGTGAGAAAACAACACTCTAGATTGAATATATAAACTTATCTCTCAAAATTGATCATCGATGTAAAATTACAGTTTGGTCTCTGACCTATATAAAATTACGTTTTAGTCCTCAAACCTTTTAAAATTTCAAACAATCCTCAAAGTATTATGAAACTATCAACTAGTCCTCCAAGTAGTTAAAATTCCAAATAAATCCCCAAACTCTTAGAAATTAAAAATCAATCCATAACTTGCAAAACATCATATCTAATCCTCCAATAATTCATAATTATGCAAAATTACGTTTGTGGTCCTTTCGACTGAAAATTGTCCAAAAATGACAAAATTTTCCAAACCGACACCCATTGTTCTGAATCACTTAAGTCATCTTCCAATCATTTTTATTCATCAAAATCATTCATCAATTTCATCAATAAACCAACAAATCATCAAAAACTCAAATTGATTATTCCTAATAAATCATAACCACACCAATTCTCTTCAATCTCCAGA
>CAODLS010060862.1:0-19475 GCA_948243855.1 Flueggea neowawraea | reverse complement strand
AAATGAATGAAAGGACATGCATATGCATTTTTATTTATATTGTAGTATGTTAACCCCTTTGTTGCCTACTACTTTGATGTATATTTAACACTTCACGAGTTAATATATACATTGCCCTCCTCCACGAGTAATATATTAAAGTTGATTCCTACTTGCTTCGTGTTCATTTTCAAAGTCTATCTGTAGAAGAGGTTGGACCACTGATAGGATATTTTGAAAATTTCTATTGATACTATATTTTGGACCTGCATTTTTAGATAATTGTAGTAGAAATTATTAGCAAACTTCGATGCTATGTTATAACTTTGATTAGGGGTAGAGCTACACAGTCATAAGCAGGTGCTTTTGCCGGAAGAGGGCCACAGGAGCCCTCACCTAGGCGAAGCTCTGCCCCTACCTTTGATTGAGTTTGAAGAACAGGGGTTGCAGAACAGGGGCTATAGACCTCCTTTTCTCACCACAAATTGGGTCTATTTTATGTTGTTGTTAATTGTTAGGTTATGGCTGTCATGGACTGAGTTCGAAGAAAGAGAGAATAGAGTGGGTGGTGAGAGGACTAGTCTGAGATAGAGAAGAAGAAGACGAATAAACAAAGAGAAGTAAAGAGGAGATGGATGAGAGGTTCGTCGAAACCACGTCGTTTTGGGTAGTATTTAACACAGTGATATTGTTTTATAAATTGCATTTTGCTTCTGAAAATTTAATTAATAAATTTTTGTGTTGGTCCCTTTTTCAAACCAACTTTATTTTTGGTCTCATTTTTCCTTTTAACTTTCCACATCAGCATGCATACTCACTTTTGTGTCTTTGATCAATCCAACCAAAAAGAGATTGGAGAAATTTAGGGAGAATGGATGGAACAATTTCTCATAGGAAGTGGATAAATTATGTGTGGTTAATTCCATTGACGTTATTAATATAGAAGATATCATCAAATTCTTTGTTCGTATAAAGCAAGATGGACTTGTTACTAATTATCATTGTTATCGGGTGGAGATTTATTATGAGGTCATTATACATGTTTTTTCTTTCAATTAAATCTTTTCACTAATTACTACTATTGCACTAACAAGTTTTCTTTTTTCTAGGTTCTTAATTTACTTATACAATAGATGAAAAATTGTTTTCTAGAGGCTAATACAAAATTACTTCTTTGTATGAATTATGTCAATTGAAAGAACTCATTCTTGAATTTAAATATTAAAGAGTTTGTTCGTCTTACAGAACTTCATCCAGAAGACTTCGCTTGGAGTGAATGTATGATTCTTACTCATCAGCTTGAAACTTATATTTGTGATATAACATATGATGATCAGTTCTCTAATATTCAAGATTTGGGAAGTCTTGTTGGTTCAAGCTAGAAACATTGAAGCCTTTTGGTATATTGTTTGACTGAATTGGTGTTGCTACTTTGAGTTGCAATTGCATTTGTTGAAAGAGTATTTTCTACAATGAATATTATCAAGATTGACTTGTGAAATATGATGATAGATGAATTGATGAATGATCTCTTGGTAGTATACATCGAGGAAGAAGTTTTTGCAAATATTGATAACAAAATTATTTTGCAACACTTTCAGAACATGGCGACTTGTCGAAATCAACCACCATCTCTCTGCTCAAGTGGCATAACTACTACATATATTCGAACATTTGACCTATATTTGTTTCTATACATGTCATTCAGACTTAGTGGTGTAGCCAAAATTGTAACTAACTAAATGATCTAGCTCCTATTTAGTCAGAATTCTGGCTACGCCATTGACTTGATTGATTAATGCAGATTGTTTTAATATATAAATAACAATATAAATGACTATAGCAGTATTTCCGTTTACCTATGGTGTTGATGAAAATGTTAATAATGCAGTTATATTCTTAAGATCATACTCAAATAAATTATTAGATGGATGAATAGGAGAATATTAGAACATTTTAATGAGCAGATCAATAAACATAGTACTAGTCATCCCATCTTGAAGGTGGTTGTGACACACCCAGTAACAATTAGAATATAAATAAAAACAATCATTTTTTTCATTAGTAGTTAAATTGGTCTTTTTATACATATATCATAATAAATCTTTTAGAACTAGATCATTGGACTAAACATCTGTTTTTTAATTAGCATTATAACGGCATAATAGCTAGTCTTAGCGTTTATTCATTAACATCTCCTTTAACTGAAAAGCATGTAGGTTTCTGTTTGACATCGTATATGTACACGTACTCCACTTGATATCTCTCACCCAAGCTAACCACAAAGTGGGTGAGACATAAATATCTTCGAACAAGTTCACTAAAAGGACTGATGAATGGTTGCTACAAGTTTCTTTTTCAAAAAAAAAAAGAAAACTTTAAATTTGAAGCAATATATACCTATCAAAATTTTGATATGTGGAAGCTCACCTAAATATGTAAATGGAGTTGGAAATTGGGTACGTGTAGGCGTTACAGCATGATTTATTTGGCAAGGATTAATAATTGTTAAGAGTGGGATTTGCTTTGTCTCGGTTTTATTATACTGTTTTCATTTTTTTTATTAGAGGCGGAGAGGTGTCTCTTTCTGCTCGCACTCAAGTTTTCCATTTGAAGATTTTTAATACTTTATATTTGATTTGCATAAATGAATGATGTGGTCCATCGTCCTGTTAGACACTTAGATTCGAAAGTGAAAGTTAAAACTCAACTAAACTTATGATTGAATTTCTGATGTTTAATTAAGTTTATGCAAATGTATGATTGTGCAGTGCCTTCTCTACGTGCCTGATGCGCGTGCGAAACAAGATTATTAAAGAAAAGAATGAAGCCACTGCTATCGTGAGAGTTGTCCTTTCTTTTTCACATGAAAAACTCCACATTATGAGTAATTTTTGCCACTCAAAACTACGGCATTATGTCATTGAGAAAATCTTGCTCAAACAAGTACAAATTGCTCCTGGTTATAATGGTAGCCAAAATTTAATCTAATCCTGAGTAAGAGAATAATCTATGCTTAACTTTAAACCCTAGTACATCGCTCTGGCTTACTTGAGCTTCCTCTACATGGCTGAAACTATACCTGGCACAACTCCCATTCTCAGCCTCACATTGATCGTTGATTTCTTTTGCGTTCGTTGTCTGGTTCTTGGCCATCAGCGACCTTGTCAGCCTGGTCATGCTCCTTATCAGATCAATTACCTTTGCTACTTTGTTTGGCTTCTTCTGCAAACTGGGGCCGAAGACCTTTTAAGGTCTATCAACTCTTAGGCGGATCATGAACATTTTTGCTACTTTCTAGATGACCAAAGATGCACTATTTCTCTCACCCATACAAGTTTAATTGAAAAGATGAGAGCTTGGAGAGGGAAAATTAGAGACTTGATCTCCTGTCTTTGGTAACATTGACCTACCGCTGAAGGAGGTACAAATACTTTTCATTGGAATTTTTGGTCCAGTCAAGACCATTGTCAGATGACGAATCGCCTCCCCTCTTAATTGAAATCTGACGTTTAGGCTGCGAATAAATATCAAGAATCTTTGTGGTTGCAAAAATCTTGACTGAATTGGTCACTGTTAGGTGATAAGAATACAAGGTTTCATACTACTACTCCTATGCATTTCAGGAATAACCTTTTGATTAGCTTGCAGCTTGGAGACGTTGTTTTCTCTTGCACTTGATGTCAAGCACCATGTGCATAGTTGTACTTAATTCCTGTCTTGATAACAATGCACCAGGGCCTGATGGATTTAGTTTCTAATTTTATAAGCGAGAATGGCACATTATTAACGATGGCATCCTTTCCTTGTTTCATGATTTCCATACTTCTAGCCGGTTACCACCTGACATCAATATTGCTTTCTTAACTTGGATCCCAAAAATAATGGTTCTTTCCGTATGTGCATAAGTTTCACCCTTGCACGGGTAACTATTTTCTTATGTGTATTAAACACCCAAATTTGTGTCCAGAATGCTCAACGATCTCCAAGGTCTGTCCTTGCATGCAGAAGCCTATTTCTTGCTTGCATTAGCTTCTCAAAAGTGATCGTTGGACATTTGCATCTACCCTTACACTGCAGACGTTCAAATGGTACGCGTCATAGGTTCCAATATGTCATTTGTATTCAATAAAAATACAGCTTGTGATGGTGTCTTCAACATTTTTGGATGAGTTATTGTGTTTTTCTTTATTTGATCAATTTGAATGTTGATGAAGAGAAAAGTGGGTCAGTCTTTGGCCCGTATTTTTAGAAAACAATGAAAATTTTTCTTACTTAAATAGTCTCTTAGTTTTCCATGAACAAATATTTCATTTTTCTATTTTTGTTTTTTAGTTTTCTAGAAAACAATAAAAAAAATTAACTAAACAACCCTTAATGTTTAGGATTTTCCAAAATGAGTTGGAAGTTAGATTTGCTCATCAGTTTGTTTTATATTAAAAATGCTAAATTAGATCAAAAGTTTAACAACAACTCAGCAATTTACATCATTAGTTTTAACAAGTCAGCGGACCAGCTCAGCATTTAATGAAAAAATTAACCACAATCTTGAGTTAAATTCAATACGAGAGTCAAAATTCGGGTATTCTCTTGTCATTTTCTAAAGTATATGAGTCAAGTTCGACTTATGTTGATTTATCTACTGTTAAAATTATAACAGAATTCAGTACATGATTTTTCATGCATCCATTTGGTGAGGAGTTGGCATTTCTGACTAAATTAGCATCAAATTTATCACGAAATAGATGTGAAACTGACATTTCGGATCCGCCTATAAAAAATTTGTGTCCTTATATTTGTCACCATCTTTGTACTCATTCTCGTTCACGGTCATTCTCATCCTCCCTCATCTTTCTCACGTTGTTGCACCACCTCCCTTATCCCCCTCATCGCGTTGTTGCACCACCTCCCTTATCTCTCTCATGGTGTTACACTGCCTCCCTCGTCTATCTTTTGTCATCGCATAACCTCCGTCTCTCTCTTTCTCTCTCTTCCTCCCCCTCCTTCTCCCTCTCTCTCCCCCATCTTTTTTCAGTTCAGTTTGGTTTTCCTTTTTTCGTTGTTGGACATTTTGGACATCAAATATTGTAAATATTTTCAATAAATATGTAAGTGAATTTTTATGATTAATTTATTTTTATAAAATTTTAAATTTATTCAAGATAACTAACTAATATTTTTTAGGAAAATAAATAGCAAATATAGCATCGAATCTGACTCTAATCTATCGTCATCGTTGATGCTAAATTAGTGATTGTTGATGCCAAATCAATAATGTGCATCAACATTACACACGAAACAAAATGCTCCAACCAAAGTAATTTGCTGTCGAATTTGATGGCGAATCAACGACATAGGTCAATGTTCCACACATATGAAATGCCAAAATCTACATCATTTGGTATAGAATTCAACTCTAAATTTTGTGAAAAATGAATCGTCTCAATTCTAAATCCATTGCCACATTTTGAGGACATTTTGCATCGAATCTTTCCTCTTTATGTTGGATCGATGCAAATTTTGCGATGAAATTCCTCGCTAAAAATATTTAGTGAGGCCCCTTTTGGCACCGAATTTCTTCTCGTTGAGCTTCGCCACTAACTCTATGCAGCGTCAAAATTCCATGATTAGTGACAAACGTTTTCGATGCTAAATTTTTTTAATAGTATTATTTATCTTGATTATTTGGATCTGCTTTTTCTTGAATCTAATACTCGTGCCTTATACTTGTGGGCTCTAGACTTCGTGTCAAAATACTCGTACCTGACTTTTTTAGGTTAAGCTTCGATCCTTGGATTCATTGAGCTTGTTGGCCTTAATGATTCCGGTGCCTACGCCACACCAAATTTACACTGGTTTTGATGATATAAAATTAGCATTATTAATTAGTTTGATTTATTTAGGAGTTTATAATCTAAAAAGCCCTCGTTTGGTTAAATCTTCTATTTCTAAGAAAGTAAAATCGGATGAACTTTGTTGCTCACTTCCCTCTTCAGTAACATACTTTTTGGGAAGTTAAGGAATAAAATTGTTTAAAATTTTATTGATTTTGTATTTTCTTTTAACGAAACAATACTTTTTCTGTCAGTTCCAAGAAAGTAGCGCTTCTTTATTATTAAATAGGCACTAAAAAAGAAGAATAATTTCTTGTAGAAATTTAAGTTGTGCTTATTGAGAAGATATTACTAAGCTTTTTAATTCTACTCTTATTATTGATCGAGCATGGCATGACCTGCCTAATCTGTGTTGCCACAAATAGCTCGAGCTGCGACTGGCATGCAGACTGGGGAAGTGGCACAAATCGATCCAACCTGCTTGAAGCCAGTATCATTAGCATCTTTCATTTTTAATTATTATTAACCAAGTTGTTAATTAGTTCAATTTATACTGATTAACTATTATAGTTGTCGAAAATATAGCCGAAATAGTAAAACTAGTGTAAAATTCAAAATAGTGCCTACTACAATATCATAAATATAAAACAAATACAACCTCAAATGAAATCCAAAACAAGGTCAAAATAGTATCATGTTAACCACAGTCACAATCATTGAGTTTACTCATTCTAGTCAAACTAACGTGTCAAGACAAAGACACCCATATTGAATGGGGACGATGCTCGAAGACTTTGGTAGTGAGTCAAATGAAATCGTACTCACATATGAACCACATGCGAGAGAGTTAGTAAAAATCACTAAGGTTAGGTTCATGAAATGGATTCAAGACCAACTCATGTGTCAACATATTTGTGTATGAAAAATAATACTACTAGTATATTTGTTAAACAAAAAAGGAGTAATTAGCTTTAATCGCTTGAAGGAAGTTGGAAGTTTACACTTCTTATCCCTAATTATGAGTACTTAAGGAGATATCATGTTGATACATAGTTACAGACACAGCTACACGCTACGTATGCAGGAGAGTGAACCCTATGGGCTACGATATTCTCTCCTAAAGCTAAGGCTAGACATTTTTAAGACTTTTAAGGTCATCTTGTCTATTGGAGAATTTTCGGTCGTGCCTTAATTGAGTTGAAGAGAGCAAAAGCTAGTTGAAGTGAGAGAGAGAGAACAACACCAATATTTATGTTGGTTCAACCAACCATGCTTATGTTCACTACCTAAGTCTCATCACTTAAGATTTCTACTATAATGAAGATTGATTCCTACTCAATTCAACAAAGCCAATACAACAATGTTGATTGTGACTCAACACCTCTAAAGCCAACCAAAGAGTGATTCTCAGCTCACACCTCTAAAACCCTTACAAAGTTGTTTTCTTAGGTTCACAGCAAATCTTTCCCACACTCAAAATATATACAAAAATATTACAAAGATTGAAGCACTATGCTAGAGTTGAATGTATGAACTTGATGCTTTGGATTTGCTCTCTAGCTTGATTTTGGTGTTTTTGATGGTTGGAATTGATAGGAGCTTAGCATAATGATTTATGATGTTGCTCAACCATTTTTTTTTTCATTTCTTGATGTATTTATAGCTTTTCTAAGCCATATGACCGTTAGAGTAAAGCAACTAGCTATTGGAGTATAGTTAATGCAGTTTCAACCTTCGGGAATGCCCTAACATAATTTATTGATTCTTTAACGTACATTGATCATAATTTTCTCTAGTTTATGTACGTTAATCTTGACCAAAGATGATTTAGTAGCTTTTGTTTCTATTCAACACATTTACGTACGTTAACACTAACTTACATGCGTTAAACGGTGCTGACGTAAGTTATTCTTAAACGGACGTATGTTATTCTTAAATTGACGTATGTTACCTCTCTTTATTATACTTTAACAGTACATTAACATACGTTGCATGATTCCAGAGCCTTGTTTTGCAACTTCGAGTTTTCCAACATGTTTAACTTCAAGTCTAACATTTTGCTCATCATCAAAACATAGAAGGATCTTAATATTGATCACATATGATCCAACAATCTCCCTTTTTTTTATGATGACAAAACTTTGAAGAATTTAAGTGCTACATTAAAGGAAAAAAATTTGATGAAGGATCTTATCCTTGTCATTAGGTTAGAATCATGCAAAAGACTATACGATAATGCTAAAATTTTAAAATTCTACCCCTTTCATTTAAAACTTAATAATTTATTCAATACTCTCCCGCTTTTTTGTAATCATCAAAAAGATTAAACAATACACAAGTTTCAATTTTGGCCTGAACTATCATAAATAACAAAAAAGTCTCAAACTATTCAAATTGTATCAATTTTGCCTTGAATTGTCATAAATAGAAAAAAAATGCCCAAACTATATTTATTATATCAAATCTGGCATGGATTAAATTTTTTGCCAGATATTCTATCAAATGCCAACATAAACTTAATGGAACGCTGATGTGGATGACGATTGCTGAAGTGTCAAACACATCACCTAATTTCCGAAAAAAAACCCATAACAAATAAAATGACATTGTTTCTATTACTTGCATTGTTTTTTTTATCAACATACTTTAAACCTCAACATCAGGGTAATAGAAACAACACCATTTCTGTTACCCCATGCCAGATTTGACATAAAGCGTATAGTTCAGGTATTTTTTTTGCTAATTACAATAGTTGAAGCCAAAATTGATACAATTGGAATAGTTTGAGCCTTTTTGGCTATTTATGATAGTTCAAGCCCAAATTAATTACAATTGAAATAATTTGGGTTTGTTTTTGCTATTTATGATAGTTTAAGCCAAAATTAATAAAATTGAAATAGTTTGGGTTTTTTTTGTCATTAAGCCAACAATTTTCAACTCATCAAAATTTTCAAAATAATGCAAACGTAAACAATCAAACAAAATAAAATGCAAGAAAAAATTAAAGGAACGGGAACTTAGGAGTACCTAATTTCTCGAAAGGCACACATAAGCTTATGGATCACCATCATCACTCGAAGAAGAATTATGATCTCTTCTCTTCTTTTTCTTCTTATTCTCCTTCAATTTCTCCATATTTTCCCTTTCTCTCCACTTTTTCTTTAGCACGTTTTCTTAATGAGCACATCTTTTGGAGCAATACTCCAATTCTTTATCTTTCTCTTCATCCAAGCTTGTTTCTCCTTCGATATCCTTTCCTTGAATATGTGTGTGAGCTTTTAAGCCTTTGTCATTCTTGGGTATTCCTCTTCTTGCTCTTAGCATAATCTCATAATTGATAAGTGAGCCAACTAGAGCACTAAACTCTAATGAGTTCAAATTTTTGGACTCTATTATGGAGTTGACTGTTGCATTCCACTCTGTAGGCAAGGAACACAATATTTTCTTCACCTTTTTGCTACTAGAGATTTTTCTACCAAGATAGGCAAGCCCATTAGTGATTTAGGCAAAGCGATCAAGCATATTTGAGATGCTTTCTCAATCCTTCATGGTGAAAAACTCATAGTCATGTAGAATCATATCGATTTTTGTTTCTTTTGACTTGAGTTGTGCCTTCATGAGAAACTTTTAGCATCTCCCATATCTCCTTGGAATTCTCACAAGAGGAAATTCTATTATACTCTTCTTAATTCAAAACACAATATAAGAGTTGAATAGACTTGGAGCTTATACTAATACACTTCAAATCTTTATCATTGAAATCCCCATACTCCTTAGGTGTGACATCTTCTTTCTTGGAAATTTTAGGACTAAGAACAATCACCTTCAAGTGCTCTATGTCATGTGATTGAACAAAAATAGACATAGCTTTCTCCAAAAGATGAAGTTAGATCCATTAAACAAAACGATGTAAAGAGAAGTACTGGAAACACATATATTAGGAGGACCGAAATCCATTTCTTTGAAGCAGATATTTTCTCCAAGGATCTTAAGCCTTTTAGAATAGAGACCACTCTAATAACACTTGTTGGAGAATCTTCATTCGTGCCTTGAATATTGAGTTAAAAAGAGAGAAAGTTAGTTGAAGTGAGAAAGAGAGAATAACACCGAGATTTATAGTGGCTCGGCCAACCTTGCCTACTTCCACTACCTAAATTTCACGACTTAGGATTTTCACTACAATGAATATTCATTCCAGCTCAATCCAACAAAGCCAATACAACAATGTTGATTTCAGCTTAACACCTATAAAGCATATCCAAGGTTAATTCTTAGCTCATTCCTCTAAACCTAATAAGGTTGATTATATCTTAGGCTCACACCTCTAAAGCCCTTACAAAGTTATTTTCTTAGGTTCACAACAAACCTTTCCTATACCCAAAGTGTATACAAAAAGATTGTAAAGATTGAAGTATTATGCTAGAGTTGAATGCATGAAATGAAGCACTATGTTAGAGTTGAATACATGAGCTTGATGCTTTTGATTTGCTCTCTAACTTGATTTTGGTGTTTTTGATGGTTGGGATTAATACGATTTTTAGCACAATGATTTTTGATGTTGTTCAACCATTCCTCTACCCTTTCTTGATGAATTTATAGCTTTTCTAAGCCATATGACCATTAGAGTAAAGCAACTAGCTGTTGGGGTGCATTTAACTTAGTTTCAACCATCTGGAATGCCCTAACAAACTTTACTGATGCTCTAGCGTACGTTGATCTTCATTTTCTCTACTTTACATATGTTACCTAGCCTTTACTTATGATGATATTGATCCAGGATGATCTAGTAGTTTTTGTTTTTATTTAGCACAACATTTACATACGTTAATGCTTGATTACGTACGTTACAAGGTGCTTATATACGTTATTCCTAAGCTAAGGTACGTTAGCTCTCTTTAACGTACATTAACGTATGGTACATGCTTCTAGAGCCTTGTTTTGTAACTATGAGCTTTCTGATGTGTTTAACTCCAAATCTAACACTCTATTCATTATCAAAACCTTTGTTCATCATGAAAACATAGAATGGTCTCAATGTTGATCACACAGTGTCCAACATTGTCTTCCTGATAGGTTGGTTCCCTAAGCCGAAAGATAAGAATACATGAGGTAATTCGATTTTCTTATTATGCGGTCGCATATCAAATTACAATTTACAAATTATTTTGAAATACATTTCTCTTTCGAAAACACTTGTTATATACTGTGTGTATTATATAAAAAATGGTAACTAAATTCCACATATATCAAAATCACTCATGTGGACTCCACGTCCTAAATGCCAGTGCTTGATGAAGGATTGTTGCAACTATAACACCTCGTCGGGTTCTGATCAGAAGTACGAGTTTCAACTTGATGATGTGGCAATCAAGGATGTTTCATGCATCCTTCGACCGAGTTTCGGTGTTATATTAGCTCTGTAAGTGATGAGGTTTGTGTTTCTACGTTAGAAATATGTTAAAAGAGTGAAATTTCACATGAAATGCTCAATGGGGGCCGCGTAAGTGCTTTATGGGAAAGCTAAACGCATAGACCGCAAGGCAAAATTGAGTTGATGCTACTAGAGGGTATCTAGTCACGTATTTGATGATTTACAAGCGTAAACCTTGTTTTACCTATGTAGATGTTGTTTTACATGCGTAGATGTGCCCTATAAATTAGTGCCTATTTTGAGGGAAACGGTGCATTTTGGTGTTGGGGATTATTTATACCCCTTCCCCAACCTTGGTTCGTTATTTTCACATAAAAAATCACCCATACTCTTTTAAATCTGTCTCACTTCATCTACCATTGTCTCTCATCTGTCCCTTTTGATTTACTGAGGTAAGATCATGTTTCTGATCTCTTCATTCTGTTATTTTCATACTTGAATCTTGGATTTAGTTTTGAGGCCAATCTTAAAAGTGGGTTTGAATTTTGGTTCATTTTGTCAAAATGGGACTTCAAGGATGTTAAATATGGTAGATCAAAGTTAGAAACACATGGATTAAGCTTGGGTTTTGTAGATTCGATGAGTTTTTGAAATGGAGGGTTTGCCCAAATTTTGGGGATTTTATGATGATTATGTGTTTGTTTGGTGAAATTGATTGTAGATTTATGTATTGGAGGATGATTAGAGATGATTTGAGTAGTTTATAATGTTGGGTGTTGCTTGTGCGAACTTTCTGGCATTTTTGAATAAATTTATGTCGCAAGGACTAGATCACAAATTTTTAAGAGTTTGGGGTCTAATCTGTAATTTTAGAATAATTTGAGCCTGATCTGTCATTTGTGAAATTTTGAGGACTAAATTGTAATTTTTAGAGTACTAAATCGTAATTTTGAAAAACGTTGAGGGACCAAATTGTAATTTACAAAATGTTCGATTTTTGAGAAATGAGTGTTAGATCTTTGATCGAAATAGGATTTTTGACATCATCATTGGTTGGAATCTGCATTTGCATTTCTACATATTTAGTATTGCCATAGTTGCCATATTTGATTTCTGGTGTAACAAATTGGGCAAAATCCACCACGGTCCTTAAGGTTTGACCATATCTCTCAAGCGGCCCCTCAGTTTTCAAAACCCTTCATTTCGGTCCCTCACTTTTAACCCGGTTTGTTTTTTTTAATAGAATACCCAAACATACGAAATTACTCTCAATTTTAAAATCAACTTACATTGAAAATTAAAAAAAAACCCACAACCTATCATCACCACCAACATCAGGCATAACCACCATTACTACCACCACTACCTCCAAGCTTGAAAACCAATCACTAATAACATTCATTCACCAACAAAAAAACTCCCTGTACAAAAGTTGATCCACCAACATCTAAAAGCAAGAATTTAATATAAAACGCTCCTGTTGAATTAAAACCCACATCTCAAAGCAACAATTTATCTAAAACCCATTTGTTGAATCAAAACAACATCAAGGATATCAACAAATCTTAAAATTGTGTAAGCATCAACAAACCCAATTAAACATTTCAGACTCATCGTTCAGCATTGTCAAAAAATATAACAAAAAAAGCTAGATCAAGATGTAAGCCAAAACCAAGTGAATATAAATCATCAAATTTTGTGAATATAAATCACCAAAAATAGATCAAATTACAGTAAAAAAACTGAGAATGATGCTGTTAGTACGCACACCATCAACAAATTCTGTGAATATAAATCAACAAAAATAGATCAAATTACACAGTAATGTTGTTAGACTCAACTGACCGAGTAACTCTGGAAATCGAGTGAGTTGATACTCGACAAGTTAAAAAGTTTTTGATAATATGGCCATACGCCTTTTGGAGAGTGTCTACAAGGGTTTTGGGGTTAGTGAGGTGTTGATAGAGTGCAAAAAGATGTGGGTCTTAGGAGAGGATAGTATCAGACATGGTTTCAAGCTCTAACAGAGCTTTAATGGAGAAAGAGTTGGAGTTAGCAGAATTGGGAGGTGGGTGGGCGTGAAGGTCGTTAGAGGCTTGTTTAAGAGCTTTAAGCACTTCAATGAATCTTGAAAGTTCCTCTGTTGATGGGAGTCTAGTTGAACTTCGTCGTCGATCCATATGAATCAAATCGCGAGAGATCTATCATCGCCGCCATGGGTTTTGTCTCCTCACTATCGTACTTCGAGCCTCTACATATTTTGTACTCCTCCTGGCAATAGAACGACGTAAGGTGGCCATGGGCTTATCGGATTTGACGGAGTCAAGTGGTGGAGCTATAGGTTTCACGGTGTTAGGGCGAATCTGGAATGTGATAGTGTAGAGGAGAGTGACGGTGGTGGCAGCGGCGACTCTGGGTTGTGGTGTTGAGAAGCCACAGAGAGAGACGGATGGTGGTGGTTAAGCGAAAGATAGAGAGAAAGAGCAGGTGGTGATGGGAGATGAAGAAGGAATGGGTGGTTCGGGTTAGGGTGTTTATGGTTGGATTAAATTTTTGGTTTTTGGTTTTAATGGTGGTAGGTTTTGGGTTCATAAGAGAAGAAAGAAAGAAGAAGGAATGGGTAGGTTTGGTTGAGTTAGGTTAAAATTTTGGGTTTGGTTTTGATTTTAGAATGTAGGTTAAAATTGTCTAGATTAAAAGGCTATTTTTTTCATTAAATGTTTAAAATTCGTAAGTCTTATGTGTCACTTCAGATTTTCTGATGTGGCACGTTAAATTTGACTAACAGTGACAGACTGAGGGACTAGAACAAAGGGTTTTGAAAACTGAGGGACTGCACAAGAGATATGGTCAAACCTTAGGGACCGCGGTGGATTTTGCCCTAACAAATTTTATTTTCAGCTCTGTGCAATTTTGAGTTGAGCAGCCATCTAGCAGTGGTCCATAATTTCAGATTGCTTTGCTTGGTGTCTAGGTGAGTAGGATGCCATCTCAGGACATATAGGTTGTGTCTTTCTAAAATTACGTATTTTTTGTGTTTAGACCTCTACATGTAATACTGACTAATTAAAGGATCGGTAACCCTAAAATCTGACTTATGTGATATTTTGATAATTAGTGCTCTATTTTGAAATATATATATATATATATAACACATTTGAGATGTATTTCTTTTTTTGAATAAATATTTTGTTTTGAAAGTAAGTATATTTTCTATAAATAATCTGTCTTTTTTGCATGCTCGTCTACTTTAAAAGCTTTTAATATATTTATTTAAATTTTTAGACACCTAACGACGAGGTAATGTAGCCTTTGGCATACCAATTCTTTGTTATTTGCCTAAGTGGATGTTACTTGACTAAGTGTCTGTATGTTGCCTAAGTGACTATTATCCACCTAAGTGGTTATAATCTACCCACGTGGATAATATTTGCCTAAGTGGCTACAATTCGCCTTAGTGGCTATTTCTGATTTTGCTTGACTCTATTTTCGTCTAATTTTGTCCCTCGTCATTACCTTTGTTTAAAGTAAGTATTTTTGGTAATAATTATTTTGTATGACTGTATGTTATCTACTTTGCTTGTGAATCATTTTCAAAAATGGTTTTTCTAAAGTATATATGTTTGTATTATTGAGTCTAGTTTTGATGATGATGTGCACAAAACATCTATGAAAGAGATACAAACGTGCATGTTCTCTGATTTGTAGCAGCAACACACGTTAGGCCTTGGTTCTGCGCATAGATCTCATAAAAATGGCATCAAAACACGTAGACCGTTAGCAAAGCATTAGACTTTGTTCTATACACGTAAAGCCCCCTCAATACAGGTAGTCGAGATTTAAGCCTTTGTGAAGTATTCCATGAGTGATCAAGGCATGTAGAACATGAGAGACAAGACGCGTAGATGGATTAAAGATGCAAACTTTGAAGAGAAGCTCTATGCACATAGATAGGGGAGCAACACACATAGACGAACTTCATATGACAACAAAGTGGAGACGCACTTGGGAATTCAAATGTGAATATTCTCTGACACGCTAACATGGAATCAAAAGTGCTATCTTGGGGAAACGACAACGCACGTAGTACAAGTTGCTAAGCACATAGCATATTGTCTAGGTAAAATTGCATATTTAGTAGTTCATAGCAATGCACGCAGAACAAGCTATAAAGCACATAGATCATAAGCCAACACACATAGAGAAGTAGCTAAGCACGTAGATGCTGATTCATATAAGGCCGGGAGAATTGGAGTTCAGACAATGCACGTAGGGTGACTAACAATGCACGTAGAACTCAGATGAATAGAAGGACTATGCACATAGGTGGTGGCTACACACGTAGAAGACTGTGATGTCATTAAAATCAAAATTTTTATTGTCTCATAATGGCTACTTTTAGGCTTGCAACGACTATATTCTACCTAGTGGCTATAAATAGACGTTTCAGATCAGAAGAGAAAGAGTGAGAGAACTTTCCTACATTTGTTATTGACTTTCTTTCTCATCTTTAGATTTTTAACCCATTTGAACATTTGTATTTGCTATCATATTTCTAGGTTGGTATGAGTTTGAATTTGCTATACTCTGGGTTAAATTTGTAATAAGTAAGGTTCTTTGCTTGGGGTAGATAGGTTTATTTGTTGTGCCTTGAAAAAAAATGGGTTTTGTTAGTGAGCCTTAGAAAACTAGTGGTTAGGTTTTTTCTTATTTTACTTCCTTAGAAAAGCAAGAGAGGTTAAAGGTTTTCTTGTTTGGGCCTGAAAAAACGGGGTGTAACGGTTTGCTTGTTGATCCAAAAAAAAAACAAGTGGTGTAAAGAGTTTCCTTCCACCCAGAAGTGAGGAGATAGTGGATTAGAATTCTCTAAGAGTTTTAGAGGAGTGAACATAGGTCAAGGAGGACCAAACCACTACAAATTTAGGCTTTGTTTCTCTTCCCCTGCTCTTTTTACTATGATTAAATTTACTTTATATTATTTATGAATTGGATATTTGATTGCTTCTGCATTTGTCTTTGTTTTTGACTGAAAAGAACTTTATTATTTGTCTTAGTTTGAAAATGATTTTCAACAAAGTTTTTAAACTCTCTAAAAATCCAATTCGCCCCCTATTGGAGTTTCATTCTTGGGGCCAACAATTGGTATCAGAGCTTGTGCTCTTGATAATTTTTGTTTTGGCTTTACACCCAAAGAGTTAAAGATTCAAAAATGGCACTTTTAGAAGATATTTATAGACATGAAGGTTTATCTATTTATCATGCTCCTTTATTTAATGACAGTGATTATACATATTGGAAGACAAGAATGATAGTATTTCTCACATCTAAAGCATGGAAATATGGAAAGTTATGGGTGATGGTCCATTGGTCCTAACAAAATTGGTAAAAGTGTAATATCCTGTATTTTCTCTTGATTGAATTTTTCCGATAAATTTTTTTTCCTTGTTAAATGATTTTTTTTACTAATTTCGTAATCAAGGAAATGTATTTTATTGGTTTTATAAATTTGATATGATCAAAATTTGTTGACTTTTATTGATTAAAATTATTATTTTCAATTTGTTTTAGTAAAGGAATATTTTGTAAATTTTTATTAATTATTTTGAAAAATTTTCGTTAATTTTCAAAAATTATTTTTGGAATTTGAAGAGTTAATTTTGGGTTTTAAATGTTATTTGGGTAATTGGTGAAGTTTTTGAAATTTTAGAAATGATTTGGAATTGATTTGTTAAGTGGAAAATGGAAAAGAAAAATCTTAATAAAGGAAGCCGAACGACAGGTCGTTTGAGTGTGTTTGGAAAACGGCATGTCGTTTGATCACTTCAAGATGATGTCGTCCGTGTCTGAAGGCGTTCGTCTGTGCGTATGTGTGTCCATCAATAAACCAAATGACAACACCGTTTGCTTCCTTCTCTTCTTCAAAAATAGATACCGTCAATTCTTTTCTCTCTCTCTTCATTTCTTCCTCGAATTTCACCTTCAAAAGCGTGATTCTTCCACTTTATTGGCTTCTTTCTCATTTCTCTCCATCAATCAAGGTATGAACATGAATTTAAGTGGATTAATTCATTTGTTTTCTTCCATTTTATTGTTGAAAATTTGTGAGTGTTGGTGGAGGCCGAAATTGGTTCTAAGGTTCGGATTTTTTTATTTTCTTTTACTAAAATGGAGTTGATTTGGGTTGGGTAATGATGGATTGAGGATGAAAAAAAATTAATATAGCTTGAAATTGAAGAATTGATGATTGATTGAAATGGGTTTCATTTGCTCCGAAAATGGGTCCGACGGTTTGAACTGATTTTGATATTTTGGATGAAAACCAATGATGGATTTAGGTTCTAGGTACTGTGTTGAGTTGATTGGAATTGTTGAAAACATTGGGTTCCACTCGGTTCAGGATTTGAGATGTTTTGGTGTGATTTTGTATCAAAAGGACTAAAAACATAATTTTCATGACTCTGGATAAATTGAGGACTGAGACTGATATTTTACATAGCGGGTCAGATTTTTAATTTTTTCAAAATATGTTATAGATTTGTAATTTTGAAAAATATTGGTATTTTTTTGTAGTTTTTATAAATTGGAGGTTTTATCTATAATTTGAGTTGTTTAGGGGATTTAATTTTAAATTCTAAAAGTTTGGGTTTTAATTTTTAATTTTAAAATTTTAGGGACCAAAATGTAATTTTATGAAGCTCGGGAACCAAATCATAATTTTACATAGATTTTGATTTTTGGGACGAGAGTGTTAGATCTTCGACCGAACTAGGTTTTCGGCCGTTGTTTGAGAATCTGAGTATGCATACGCATGTGCACACATTTCGGTACAGCCACAGTACCAGTATCACATTTTTTACTTTGTCTGATATTGTTCTATTTTAGCACAGTTTGTTGTCCGAGGTGGTTAGCCATCCACCGATGTTTGTTATATAGTCAACTATACTATGTGATATCTAACCCTGGTAGGAGATTTGGATTATTGGCTTGGCATCCAAGTGAGTGAAATGACAGTTTCAGACACATAGGTTGTGTCTTCAGACTCTGTATGTAGTTTTTGTTGTGTTTGGCTATGATCTGAAATTGGACTAATAATTATTTGGTTAATTAATAATCTGGATTATGTGATTATTAATTTACAACATTTCTGTTTCTGATATATAATATTTATATATAGTATATGTAAATATTTTCTGCAAAATGGTTTATACTTTATATGTTTGTTTGTTAATATTATTCGTATATATTATTCTGATATGGGACATCTAGCTACAAGGTACATAACCTTTGGTATGTCAATGCTCTGTTAAGGCCCTAGTTACCGGTGTAATGGGGTGACCGTGTATCCGGCCAGATAAATGCTTTATTTTGTTTGGTGGCGGAGTCCACATTATTATTCTATCTGTTCTGGTCTCATATTCTGACTCTGATATATATATATATATATATATATATATACTTCTAATAGTGTCTGACTGCATGTTATATGCCTTGGGTGCGAATGTTTTGGTGAAATGATTTTCCGAAAGCTATACGTATGTTGTCACGACCCATTCCCGGGACCATGACTGGCGTACGAGGTGAACCGTCTATGGTAGCCCAGCTCATCCCGCACAAGCCTCAAAGAGCAGAACATTTACCCACTTATCATATTTAAATAAATATAAAAAACAAATAAAGGTTTAATCTTTATTTATTAAAACAAAACATATGTAATATAAATTGTGAAAATAATTTTAAATTAGAAGAATTTGAAATAACAGAGATGTTAACAAACACAATAACCCATCCCACAGGAACCCGGTGTGAAGACTCTAACAAATCATACAAACGGGGCCCGATGGAAAGGGCACTGACGCAACGTCAAAATACCTCACTGAGCATCAAATGCCAAATCCACAAGAATCACCTGCAAGATGATAATAAACAGGACAAAACAAAGAAATGGGTCAAATCCAGTGAGGGATAACACTCCAGATCGCCTCATACGTGCCTCACAAAGACTGTTTTGAAAACAATTCAAAAATATCACATGCAGATATAGTCAACATATATATATATATACACACACACACACACATGCTATGTACGTAATAGCAATTCAAAAACCATTTCAAAATCGTTCGCAATCACTGCAAACAGCATGCACGAAATCATTCAGAAACCAAACCAAAATCTTTTCAAAATATTTCCAAAGTTGTCGAAGCTATGTGTTTTCAATAACAAAACAAAACGTTTCTAGAAAAATGTTTTACCTTATCGAAGGTTTCAAAATAAAATCCTTTTTAAGGTTA
>CAODLS010060695.1:0-12742 GCA_948243855.1 Flueggea neowawraea | reverse complement strand
TATCATGAACAATGGAAAATTAATAATTACCATTTGCTGAGTATAAACTTTAGAAAATTTCCCCAGATACAAATAAAGCTAAATCATTGAAAAAGTAAATAAGCCCAAGTCATTTTTGACAAGTGAATCACCATGAGCACAACAGTTTAAACTAAGATCACACAAGAGATATAAAATCATCATGACTAATGTAGTTTAAGATAGAAATATTGAAAACATTCCAAATTTTCAACTTGAAAACGGAAGTAGATTTTCCTTATTTAAACATCCTAGAATGCAAGTTCCTTAGGCAAATAAGATCTAAGTGTTGTTCTCAACACAGGATATCAAGTGCATACCTACAGTTTTTGGTGCAACCTGTCCATATAATCCAATAACAATTCTACTTGCTAAATCCAGGCATACTACTAAACACCCAAGAGCAGAGTAATGATTGATGATAAAAAAAGTTCCAGTGATAATGGCTTGGCTTCCCACCACTGCAGCAAGTATGGCTATAACCAAAACTGGCCATCTTAATTGATCTGGAAAAAGTTGCTAAAATTCCTACAATAATAAGTTGACTTTAAATAATATTGAAATTCCTACAAGCTAGGTCATTATCACTGCAGCAACCAACCTAATAATCAGTCTTCATTAGATAACAGAGAGGAAGTATAGACTACAAGAATATGAATTCAGGAAGTCTAAGTAATGGCCTACATTACCCATACAAATACCTCATTGAGAATAGACTACAAGCAACATGAATTAAAGAAACTATTTTTAAAAAAAACTGAAGCAACGAGAGAGAGAGCGTACCATAGCAACTGAAGCAACAGAGAGAGAGTACTGAAGACTTTAAATAATATTGAAATGGACATTTTGAAATAACATTTTGAAAACCAACAGTGGTAAAAACTTTATCTAAAAGAGTTCTACCAGGAACCTCATTTTTGTTTGTATTTAATCAGTTAGAAGACTCTAAATGTAAATGAAATGGACAACTATACTTTTTAACAGCTTTTACAATGATTATAAGACCATTCCAAATACCAATATGTAAGTCTTCTTCTACTCTTTTACAATAACTATTTAGCAATTATCAAAATACCTAGCATTAAGCCTGATCACATCAATTAAACCTAATTAACTCAGGTATTTCCTAGTCTGTCCTAAAACTTCAGGATATTCCATACCAGAAAACTCAAAACATAAAATGCCAACAAAAAAAAAAAGAATCACCTCTGCTATTACAGCTGGAGTATTAAAATCAGGCTCTCCAGCAGCCAAACGAATCACTGGCACACCAGATTGCAGAATAGTAGTGGCTTGATCCATTATAGCCAGTCTTCGAAGGCTTTACAACATTAACTCTAGGGCTCAAGGAGATATCCAACTCCATCTCTGCAGGCCCGCTCTATGCATTCACCACTACACCAACTCTATGCATCTTTGATCATCTACTAGCTTGAAATGACCCACCAATCTCAGCAATATGAAACATAGACACCAAAGCTAATCCATGAATACGGGTTACATTACTTTCAATCATGAATTGAACTTTATTATCCAAATCAGTTATCGTGTCCTTTCTTCACAATTAATCTTCCTTACTTTTAAGTTCATTTTGAAGGTCTCTAATCTTCTGTGCAACAAAATTTGAAAGGAAGAAAAGAACATATTCAAGTTCAGTGCATCCACTATATCCAAAAATAGGGGGAAAAAAGCTACTACAAAACGAAATAACTTGACCTATTCAGATTCATCGCAACTAATGCAATTTCACTCCGAAACCATACATTTCAATTCAAAGCCAAAAAAATCACCCGTAATAAGAAGTCAACAGGGAATAATAAAGGAAGACCTTATGTGAGACGGTGGCGGTGACGAAGAAAAAGAGGAAGCTTTGACGGCGTCGGTGATTGAGAGAGAGCGCCGACCGTTTGGGAGAGGGCAGAAGCGTGATTGAGAGGCATAAAGCGTGATAGAGAGAGAGAGAGAGTGACGACAGATTGAGATGTAGAAAGCGTGACAGAGAGGCAAAGAGCGATTTAGGGTTGCAAATTTAGGAACAAACAACGACTAAAGCAACGAAGGAAAACGGCGAAGGAGAAGACGAAAGGTTAGAGGGAGTTTGCGGAAAGGAGAAGAGAGAAAGAGGTGGGCGGCGGAGAAGTAGGGTTTCCATATTGGATTTGATGTTATAAAATATAAAGTACGTAGTGGTAGAAGAAAATTTGTGTTTTAGTTACGTTAACATTCCGTAGATAAAAGTAATATTCTTTTGCCTGAGTTCGTAGATGAAAGTGTCGTGTTTATTGTCCACGTATAAACTTCGTAGGCAAAACTAATCATTTTTCTCTACAAAACCATAACGTTGGTAATAATCAAAATCGTAGTAAATACATTAGCCTCCATTGGGAAAGAAGTGGTGCCCAGAATTTTCAATTTTTATCTACGAATTCGAAAAATCGTAGAGGAAAGTTGAAATTAGCTACGAATTTAGTCTCGTAGCTAAATAAAACGAAGACAATTGCCAAATTTCTTGTAGTGAATTCACTTGTATATTAATTCAATTGCACTTGTATTAATTTACTTCTAATTATTGTTGTAATTCTAAAAACAAATTGTACACCAAATACATCTTTATTTTTTTTACTTGTAAAAATTCTCTACATGTTAAAAATAAATGTAATTAATATTTAGAAAATAATATTTTTATCAAAGCAGAAAACGGAACGCAAAAACGAGATAAAAATTAATTACAAAAAAAGCGGGTCAAACCGAACCGGAACCGTCGGTTTATCCTGTCAAACTCGAAATCGGACCAAAACTATATCAAAGCGGAGAGCCACGGTTCGGTTCAGTTCAGGTTCAAGCTTTCATTGAATCGGAATCGCCGGTTCGTGAACCGTGACAAACTCTATATATGCACGCAAGTGTTGCACAACCAAATAAGTAAATAAAAAGAGAAAAAGCAAAGACATAAGCTTATAGTGGTTTGGTTAATTCTCGTATTTACGGTCTACTCTTTAAGATCCAAATTTGAGTTTAACTATACTAATCATCATGGACACTCACTTTCCAAGCTTGATGAGAATTTCTTCTTTTAAACTAGTTGATTTTGCATTTTGACATAATTAAATTAAAATCTTGATTCCTTTTAAACTTCAAATAATTTAAGAAGCCTCTCTCTTTTTTCCCTCTCGGGAAGAGTGTCTTTCTCCTTCTTCAGTCTTTTATTCTGTTCTCCTTGGGTTGCCATCGACATCTTTAGGGCGACATTAAGGACCAATTCCTCCATCATTTCTCCTTTCCATAATAAACCCATATTTGCTCTCTAAGTCTCTCTGTAACCTATTGGTGGTGTGGCAAACCAGCAAAAATAAAACATGTTCAAAGAAATATTTAAGCATAGCAGTAAATAAGTCGAACCACAGAGACCAACGTAGAATTGCTTATTTGCCAAAAACAAAAATAAAATTAAGTTGTTGAATTTGTAATTGTAATCTAAGCCAAGAATGAAAACCAACAGAAATTAAGATTCACAATCAAAAAGACAATAAATTGCACAAATAAAAATGAGAAAAATTCAATAATAATAAAGGTCTAGCCAATGTACTTCTCTGTTCAATCCAATAGGTCGATAATAAACACTAAGAATCAATAGCAATCATTCGAATAGACAATGTTATAGTTACCGGTGACACACTCAAATAACTAATCTCTTCTTAGTACTTAATCGATAGCATTGGGACAACCTGCAGACTATTTCCCTTGCCGACTAGACAACCCCCAGGACGTCCTGATAATGTTTAATCTAATAGCAGCAGTAAGAATCAAAGGGATCAATATCCTAGCTAATGAAGTAGAAAATGTCGTAAATCATTTAAACCAAATTATTCAATTCCATAACATTGAAAGTTGTCCAACCATATTCATTCAAGTTATTTGCTACCTAGATTAGGATTAATGAGTAATGTTCTATTCATCCTAAGTAGCAATATATTATTTGGTTAATCGAACAATCGACTGAATTGAACAATCAACACAAACAATAATAAACAAATGGCAAGCATATAAATTGAATAAATATTCGAATCATTTAATAACAATTCAAAAAATAGTCTCACAACCTAAACGGATTGAATTTTGAAAATGCATCGACTAGAGAGGAGTTTAATTACACATAATTAAGGAAGAAAGTCAAGAACAATGACAATGTGGTATGCCTTTCAATGTCAAAAGATAGCAGCCCAAGAAAGAAGAAAAAGGCTTATGTATGTGTTCTCCTTTAAAATCTAAATTCTCCTTTTAATCTAATTACCAATAATAATAATAATAATAATCATCATCATCATCATAATAAAAGTCTATTATTCTAGCAGTAAAAACTGAGTAAAAGCCTTCAACTTCGTCCATGATGCTCAAATCTCAAGGCTCATTTGTTCACAGCACGCGGCCCAATATAATAAAACGAACCTAGTCAACGCATCTCTTATGACATGGTCATATTGTAATGTGGTCCAGACCCAGTTTGTACCAAAATAGCACCGTTTCCTTTTATTTCATCACCCATCCACCTAAACAGTAGAAAAAGCAAACATAATATAAAACACACTAATAACAACAATTTATCATGCAAAATACAACATTAAATATGCATAAGATGTAACCTATCACCTATTTCACCTTTTCTTTTCATATATGCTAGTGTAAAATCCTTACCCTTCCATAGCTATATTACTCCACGTGTAACAGAATGTATATAAGCATACAAAGATGTAACCATACAAAGACTACTAAAGAGAACTACCAGAAGCAAAGGTGGCACCATGGCAGTAAACATCTGAAAAAAAAATTAGAACGAAAAAAATGAACTTTAATTTTCTTTCTAATGCATTAAGAATAAAGTTTCTCTCTTGTGAGAGTCTCGCTTCTCTCTTGCCTATGCAAGTTTAGCCGCCGCCATTAGGTTTCCACTTTGTTTGTTTTCATCATGGAAAACGTCACAGACTCCATGAATCATATCCACATCTCAAACCTAGAAGACGAAGGCCTTGATTTGAATTCAGTCCAAGGTGCCGACGTCGTCCCTTGGCCTTTCGACTACTGCCTCCTAGGAAGGTTTGTGGGGACAAGGGCTATTAACATTGGTGCCATGAAGAACACTCTTGCTGATGTCTGGCAACCTGTCAAAGGGAGTTCCTTCTACACAGATGATGCGCTGTTGTTCCGTTTTCATTTCTATCATGAGGCCGACATCGTTAGGATTTTAGAGGGCGGGCAATAGACTTTTAATCAACAACTGCTGGTGTTGGCTCCATACACGGGGGACGTCGATTATCTGACAGTGACCCTCAATTTTGTTCCTTTTTGGATTCTGGATTCAAGTCGAAAACGTGCATTCTAAGGCATTATCCATGGCCATGAGCAAGGGTATTGGCTAAAAAATCGGATCTCATACGAACCGATGAAGGATCTCTCTCTAAAGGTATGAAGTGAATTCGTACAATGAGAGGATTTTGATGAGAGGCATGAATCTCAAACGAGACGGCAACTCAATTTGGCTGAAGTTTCACTTTGAAAAACTTCCTTCGATCTGTTTTGGTTGCAGTATCATTGGACATAGGGAATCACAATGTGAAGTTTTACTTGACAAGCCTTAACTAGCAGCACAGCCACGACGCTACGATATCTCTATACGATCCCAACTAGGTCGTTCGAAGCAGCAGTCTTTTATTGGTGGGTCGTCATGGATCCGAAGAGAAGGGTGGAATGAGAAGTCTCCCAATCCAGTTAAAAATAACGGGGCCTCAGTTGAGTCCACCACTGAATCCGTCGCGCCATCTTTGAAGGACAATGTGGTTCCAACTTCGGGAACCTTAGCGGCCAGTTCTTCTACTGTGTCAACCCTCGCACCAAGACCCCACTGGCAGATACTACCAACGCTCAAGCCCTTGTTCCTCTCAACAAGATGATGGCCGATCTTGTCAAACATACAGACTCCTCTCAAAAGAAACAGAAAGCTGGGGATGGCAATACTGTTACAGCTTTGCGCAAAATCTTTGAAGCTACTTTTCAAGCAAATGTGGATTTAAACTTGATAGATGCGGGTTCTGTTGGGCAGACCCGCCTGCAATCATGAGTCTACTGTGCTGGAATTGTAGAGGGCTTGGGAACCCTGGTACAATTCGACAATTAAAGGCCGTTATCAAAGAACGACGCCCGAATCTTGTTTTTCTTATTGAAACTTTATGTACTGCGTCTAACTTTACTAGAACTCATGTTGTTTTGGGGTTCGATTCTAGTTTTTGTTTTCCAAGGGAAAACAATTGTGTTGGCCTTGCCCTTCTTCGGAATAATAGTATTTTTGTTGATGTTTTGTCGTATGCATCCGATTACATTGACGTTATGGTTGATAATTTTGGCTCCGGAAAATGGCGTTTCACAGGATTTTATGGAAACCCACACCATCATTTGCGTTCTAATTCTTGGAATCAACTAAGAAGACTCCATGAAATGCACTACTGTGCATGGCTTATTGGAGGGGATTTCAATGAGATTCTTTTGAATCAGAACAAAATGAAGGACGTGACCATCCCCAATCATTAATAGAAGAATTTCGGGTTGCAATTGAGGACTGTGGACTAGTCGATCTGGGTTTCGAAGGATATAATTATACATGGGACGGCTTTCGACGTTCCGAGAATCTCATTAAGACTGGACCCTTTTTTTGGGTCTGTGTCATGGGTAAATATTTTCGAATATTACAAGATCTCTCATGTAGAATGCAACTACAGTGACCATATGATGCTGGCTCTCTCACTTTATGGCAAAAGGAGAGCGATTACGGCAAAGAGAGGCCTCCGGTTCGAGAGTTTCTGGATTGCTGAGCCTGAGTGTAGAGATGTTTTCATGAATGCATGGCACAAACATACTGATATATCTCTCTGGCCGCAGCGGTTGAGGGAGGTACTTTACGATATGGATAGCTGGGGTAGCAACCGAAATAGAGAATTGCGAGGTGCCGTAAATGAGTGCAGGCAGTGGGTCACTTCAATAAAGCGACATTCTCCTACTCCCAACTCAGGTATGACCCTCAAGCTTACAAAGAGCTAGAACCATTACTTGAAAAGATGAATTGTATTGGAGACAGAGATCTTGTTGCAACTGGCTCAAACATGGCGACAGAAACAGTAGATACTTTCACTTTGTTGCTTCTTAGAGACGTCGCACTAATACACTCCATGGTCTTTTTGATGAAATGGGGTCTTGGATTTCTGATATTGAAGGCATGTCAAAGGTGGCGCTCGATTATTATCATGAGCTTTTCTCGTCAAATGGCAGCCATATTGATGCTACTATTGCCCCTTCTATTACTAAGAAACTCAACTTGGAGCAATAAACGGCTCTTTTAAAGCCTTTTGAGGTTGCCGAAATTTCTCATGCCTTGCTCCAAATGGATCTCAACAAAGCACCTGGACCGGATGGTTTTCCGGGTTCATTTTATACAAATTTCTGGGACAACATTGGCACTGATGTCACTTCCTTTTGCTTACATATTTTAAATGGTGGTGACTTTCTGGCAGATTTGAATCACAATAATTTAGTTTTGTTCCCGAAGGTCAAAAACCCAACCAAGATGACTGAATTACGGTCTATTAGTCTATGTAATGTACTATACAAGCTCATTTCAAAAGTGTTGGTGAATAGAATGAAAAGTATTCTGCCTTTATTGGTCTCGAAAAATTAGAGTGCCTTTGTTGCAACGCGCCTAATTACTGATAACATCTTGCTTGGAACTTAGGCTTTTCATGCGTTGAAAACCAATGCTTCAGGTTGCGGAGGTATGGTGGCCATTAAGCTGGATATGGCCAAAGCATATGATCGCTTAGAGTGGGGCTTTATCAAATTTGTATTGGAAACTATGGACATCCCTATGAGGTGTGTAATGACAGTCTCATATTCTATTCTAAATGGGTCCATTGTGGTTGATGTTAAGAGGGTGTCAATTTATGTTATCGTATCATAATCGTGTCCTATCATTTATATATTACAAATCATTATACAATATATAAACATTACAAAAATTAAATTTGTGTCAATCATGTCGTCTCACAAAATTATATTATCATGTCAGAAATTGACAACCCTAAATATTAAGCCTCAGAAGGGCATCCGTCAAGGAGACCCTCTGTCTCCTTATCTCTTTTTTTTTTTATGCGCAGAAGTTTTCTCGGGCTTATTGAATGCTGCTTGTCAGAATGCTGGTTTCACTGGATTAAAATTGGCACCATCAGCTCCCGTCATTTCCCACTTGTTTTTTTATTGATGATTGCCTTATTTTTTCAATGGCTAACGCTGCGGAAGCAATGATTTTAAGAAGTTTACACGATGAGTGTGTATATGATCCCCAAGTCCACAGCTGATCGACTGCAGAAAATCATGAACAGATTCTGCTAGGAAAATGTCGATGGTAGTTGGAAGGGAGTCCAATGGTCATCTTGGGACAGTTTATGCAAATCTAAAAAAGATGGAGGTATGGGCTTTCGCAGTCTAACTCACTTTAATCTAGCAATGCTTGCTAAACAGGTTTGGCGTCTCTTGACTAATGAGCACACGCTGACGGCTAAAGTTATAAAATCCAAATATTATTATGATTCTATCTTATTGCAAGCAAGCACGATCTCCCATGCTAGTTACGCTTGGAGAAGTATCCTAGCTGCGATTCCCGTAGGCTTCTCCCGTTCCTAGACCCGCAGACCGGGACGCGTTACTGGGTCCTGGTCTGCTAGCCCGTTCTCCTGCGGGAGGACGGGCTAGCCCCCGCGCCTGACTTTTTTTAAAAAAAAAAATCAAAATCTGACTGTTTGATCTGATTGATCAAACTGTCAGATTTACTCCAACGGTAATATTACTGTTGGAGCCAAAAAATTACCATTTTGGTCCCTAACGGCTAGTTTTACCCATTTTCCTATAAATACCCCCTAAACATATTTTTTTTTCTATCATTTATTCACTTCAAACACCAATTTCTCTCCACCCAACTCTCTCAACTCTTAAAATTTCTCTCCAAATATTTTTTCAATGGATCCCAACAATTTTCCCAAATATTTTTCAAACAACAAAAACAAAATAATAGAAGAATTTGCACTTGTAAATATTTCCTCCTCTTTTGATGACGAGGAGTACAAAAAAATTCAAGATAATTTCAAGCAATCTATTTGGAATGATCATTCTGAAGAAGAGATGTTGAAATTAGTACAACAAGTCATACTACATGATGAATCCTCCAGCCGACGCCGTGAAAAAAGACCAATACGCTATATTAATCGAGACCGCGTGGGTGGTCACAAACGGTTAGTTCATGACTATTTTTCTGAAAATCACACCTACAATGATGATATTTTTCGGCGCAGGTTTCGTATGAGGAGGGATTTATTTTTGCAGATCGTGGAGGCCATCGGAAATCACTCCCACTATTTTCGCCAAACCCTTTATGCGATTGGTTTCCCCAGTCTTTCACCACTTAAAAAATGCACGGCTGCAATACGACAGTTGGCATATGGTTGTTCTGGTGATTTGTTTGATGAATATTTACATCTTGGTAAGTCCACTGCCAACCATTGTTTGAAGAATTTTTGCCAGTGTGTTGTAGAAGTTTTCGGTAGTAGATATTTGAGAAAATCGACAACTGCCGATGTTCAACGACTCCACACAATGCACAAAGAACAGTACGACTTTCCAGGGATTCTCGGGAGCGTTGATTGTATGATCTGGGCATGGCGGAATTGTCCAACGGCCTAGAAAGGGCAATATACATAAGGTGACCATGAACATCCTACGATTATACTGGAGGTTGTGGGCAGCACATATCTATGGATTTTCCACGCCTATTGCGGGGTGGTGGACTCTAACAATGATATCAATGTCTTGAACCAATCGCCAATCTTCAACGACGTATTAACAGGGAGTGCGCCTACAGTTGAATACGTTGTAAATGGTACGACCTACAACCAATGGTATTATTTGGCAGACGAAATATATCCTGAATGTGCTACATTTGTTAAAATATTTACTTACCTAGGGGATGAAAAAATAAGTTTATTCAAACAAAAGCAAGAGTCAGTTAGAAATGACGTCGAAACAGCCTTCGGAGTACTCCAGGCGAGTGGGCGATTATACGAGGACCCGCACGTTTGTACTACAGGCATCATATGACAAATATAATGTATATTTGTATCATATTACACAATATGATCGTTGAAGACGAAGATTACGCCGTGACAAACTGGTCAGGAGAAAGAGACGGTCATCAAGCGAACGCATCATAGGGAGGCCAATCCAACTTTGAAATGTATATCCAAAGGTTCACTGATATTCGTGATCGTGAGCAACATTAGTGTCTCCGAGCGAATTTGGTAAAGCATCTATGGAACAATCGTGAAGAATAATACCGAATTTTATTTTCATGTATTATTGTTTTATTTTAAAAAATTATGAACTTTATTTTAAAAAATTATGAACTTTATTTTAATATATTTTTAATTTTAATGAATTTTTTATTTTAATGTAATATTTTTATTTTAATGAATTATTTTTATTTGAATGAAAATTTTTATTTTAATGAATTTGTGGTAGAAAGTATTAAATGAAGTAGTAAATAAAAGTTGGGAGATTAAAATTAAATTGTGTTTAGTGAAAAGCTGAATAGATGTCATGCGAGACTCTTAAAGTAACTCCTAAATTACAGATAAAAAAATTAAGGGATTAAAAACTAAATATTTTAATAAAATAATAATAAAAATACTAAACATGTATCTACAGAACGAATTTAGTGATCTTGAATTATAAATAGCCTTATTAAAGAGGGTTTATTATGGCGTATTGGAAATGGCGCCTTTGTCTCAATTTGCAATGACAATTGGCTTCCATCACTGTCTAATTTTTGGCCTATTACTGTAAGGCCTAATGATTGCACTCTCACGAAAGTATCTGATCTTCTCACAGGCAATACCTGGAAAGCGGAGCTAATTAGGGACACTTTCTGTCCTATTGATGTCGACACGATCTTATCTATTCTATTGCCTTCTTCGTCTGTGGATGATTTGATTGGTTGGTATCACACTAAAAACGGTTCTTACACTGTTCGCTTGGATTATTGGCTTGCTATGCAATCTTTTTTAGCCTCTACGGTGTCTGCTAATGATCCGAACTCGCTGTGGAAAGGGGTTTGGACTGTCAAAGTGCAGGAACGACAGAAGATTTCTCTTTGGCGTCTTTGCCATGAATATATACCCCTCAGAAGTGTCTTGTTCAAAAGGGGTCTGGATGTTCCCACAATTTGCCCGATGTGTGATGGAGAGATTGAAGATGCTATTCACCTATTCTTATCTTGTACATTTGCAAAGGCTGCATGGAGACTACTTGATTTTGATATTGATAACAACAGAACTTGGAACTGCTTGGGTGATTGGCTCATGGTGATATTGCAGCGTTTCAGTCCTGAAAAAGTTGCAAGAGTTGTGATTTTGGATGCTATTTGGTTCAGCCGCAATCAAAAGGTTTGAGAAACAAACTCACTTGATCCGGCTGTCATTTGCTGTCAATTTTTGTCCAAGCATCAAGAAGTCTTGAAGGCCTTCGTTGCTAAGAAATCCTCTTATGCAAATCCATCCAGACCTTTATCGCACTGGAAGACTCCACCAGTCAGCTGGCTCGCCCTAAATGTAGATGTCAAAATTGACATAGGTATCAGGAAGGCTGGTGTTAGAGCTGTGCTTCAGGATGCAGCTAGTACAATAATCTCTTCTATGGTGGCCCCTTTACATTGTTTCTCCACTCCACTAATAATGGAGGTTGTGGCTCTACAAACTACTTTACAAAGGGCCATCGATGCTAGCTAGGCTAATATGGTGATTCAGGTCGATTGCCTTGAACTTGTCCAAAAGCTCCATGATCTCTCCCCTTCGTTCACGCAGCTTGACTTAATTTATGGGGACATTCGACAAATACTTGGGGACTATATGCAGGTTACTCATATCTATAGAGAGGCGAACTATGTTGCTCACTCGTTGGCTAGAGAGGGTAGATATGCTTCTAGTTTATGTACTTGGAGCTTTAGTCTCCCTTGCTTTGCTATAGATGATCATGTAAAAGTGTTAGTGCTACGCTCTACCCCAATTATATGCATATTGTTATTTAATACACACGAGATTTTTCATTTTAGCATATATTTTATCATGTTATTTTGTAATGCATTAACTTGATAAAAATATCTAATAATAGTTGATTTTGTCTTATGTTATCAAGTGCGTGACTTGATTGTAAAACCTTAAGATAAAATAACATTATTTTAAATTGTCCCTGGTCGTTCATTATCATGGGAATGATAATGAGTTAAGATTAGTATGCACTCTGAGAGATGATCATGTTTTACTAATCATGGAAATGAGATGTTACTCAGAACATAGATACATATTGGGAATATGATATTGGACTGACCTACTATAAGAAATACTACATGGAGTATATGTCATCAGTATTTCTTTTCACAGTAGTGATATTTGAGTCATTCGACCTGAATTCACCATTGATTCCTACATGAGAATCTTTATGTTTTGATGTAGTTCAACATAATCCGTAACAGGATGGTAATATAAGCTATAATTGGGCGTATAGTAAATCATGTGGAGAAATGTAAGTGACAGTGAACGAATTTGTCCTGCTTTTGTTTGAGTGAGATATATCTTGGCCA
>CAODLS010060508.1:0-16288 GCA_948243855.1 Flueggea neowawraea | reverse complement strand
ATCAATCCTACTCATCAAGTGGCCTGAAGATATCACTCTTCATAAGAGGAACAAATTTATCACTCTCACTACCACTCCTCTATAAGATTCATGACATATCCAATCATAGCCTTTATGGTTACCTTGTTACGTATAAAGTTTGACTAAGTTAAAACATGTGATTCCTCATGTAGCAGTCGATAGTGAGTTTCAGTCAGATGACTCAAGCATCACCACTGTATGAAAGCTACTTCTGACATTGATCCATGAAGTGCTTTCATAGCGGGCCTATTTAATACATGTTCCCTAACATGTATCTATGTTCTAAGTGATATCTCATATCCATAATCAGTAAAACATGATTATCCTCTTAACAACATACTAACATTGGCTTGTTATCATTCCCATAATGACAATCGATTAAGGACTTTTAAAATAGTATTCCTTTTCCTTATGATTTCACTATCAAGTCACACTCGATGCTATAAGGAATAATAAATTATTAATGAAAGTTTTATTGTCATAAAAAATATAATATTTCATAGATATGAAATAAAATGTATATTTATTAAATAATAAATGTAATGACAATGTATATCAATGATTAGACTAAGGCACAAAACTAATAACTAAGCATGGTCATAGCCATTTCTTGCAAAGTCCAATTCTTTCTCTTAACAACACCATTTTGTTGAGGGGTTCTTGTAGTATAAACGTTATTCTCAATTCCATACTCCTCACTGTAAGACTAAAATGGCTCATATGTAAACTCATCTCCTATATCACCTCTTATACAAGTAATAGAATACCCCTTTTCCTTTTGAAATTTTTTGTTATATGATGCGAATGCATGAAATCTTCATTTTTGTGTGCCAAAAAGAATACCCATGTAAACATTGAAAAATCATCAACAATCACAAAAAAATATTGCTTCTTTGAATGTTTTTCTTTAACACATGCATCACATACTAAATCTTTTTCAAACTTGAGTTTTGGCAAACCTTTTACCAAATCCTTTTTAGAAACCATTGAAATGGTATGCATGCTTGAATATCCTAACCTTCTATCCCATAACCAAGTGTCATCATTCACAACCGCAAAGCATTTCTCATTAAAGGTATTGAAATTTGACAAGTCAACCACATAAATATTATTATGCCTCAAACCAACAAATACCACATGATCATCAACATCATAAACAACATATCTAGTAGGCTCAAACACAACCTTGCAATTTCCATTACAAAATTGTCTAATGCTTAACAGATTATTCATCAAGCCATCAACAAGCAGTACCTTATCAATAGTTGGATTTGGATTATATCCAACCTTACCTTTGTTGGACCAAGGGTGGTCAACATTGAGATTTCTCTAAAGTTTTGATGATGAACAAACTGCAGAATTTGATCTGGAGCAAGATTCACGTACGTCAAAACAAAGTCACGTACGTGTGTTAATGTCACGTACGTCAGTGAAGCCTCAAGTACGTGAGTTGGACCGTGAGCTGAAACAGAAGCCACTGGAACTGAAAAGAAGTGAACACATGTACGTAAGAAAAGGTTCACGTACGTTAGGCAATAACACGTACGTGAAAGGTATCCAAAGTACGTGAGTTCTACCGTAAGCTGAAACAGAAGCTACTGGAAGTAAAAAGAAGTGAACACACATACGCTAGAGAAGGTTCACGTACGTGAAATGTATCCAAAGTACGTGAAATATGATTTGAGTTAAAGCGGGAAAATTGAAGTCTTGAATCAATTGAAGGCATGAAGCCACACGTACGTGTGTACATAGAAGTCACGTACGTCAGATATACAAGACAAGATCAAGATTGCAGTTCAGTGGATGTTTTATTTTGAATTTAACGTGGATCGAGACAAACAGATGAAGCAACGGTCAAGTATTGATCAGTCACTTACGCAAGCTTAAACATTCATGTGCGTCATATTGAATCAAAGTACGTGAGATGAAATTTCAAGTACGTGAGATGCTTCAGACCGAAAACAGAAGCTACTGAATGGTTCAGACATAGAAGTCACGTACGTCAGAAATTGTTAACGTACGTGAACTGAGGATTAGCTATAATCAACGTATGTGTATGTACTTATCGCGTACGTGTGCTAAAAATAAGAACTCCCTAGTTAAATTGAACTAGGTTTTCTCTTTCTTGTCCTACAAGAATAAATACTCCTTCTTTAATCATATGTTTTAATCAACATGCATTAGGATAAAAGAAGACCCAGTCAAAGAGGACTTAGTCAAACTAGGACTCTTATTTATCTAATACATAAATTAAAACATAACCCTGATTAAATTAGAGTGTGTGGAATTTCTTAAGGCTATTTAATGATTATTGGGTTTTTAGTTATATGATAAATTATGATTAAATAAATTACTCTATTGCTAAAATGCATGGGCCAAAATTATGTCTTACATAAAAATAAGCGCAAAACATGTTTAACTTAATAATAAGTAATTTATATTAAAAGTTCATTACATTAATGAATAATGTTTTATATCATATTTAAGACATAAATCATAAAACCCTAAATTATTAATACTTAATCAAATTAATAATCTTAATAATTCAATTATCATAAGAGAGAATATTTATGAGCCAATCTAATTCGTTCTAGTGTGTGACTCAATAGGCTCACTCAAAATTGGTAATGGGCCTCATCCCAAAACTTGGGCCTATTGTCCATAAGCGGTATCTAGTAATGCATTATGGTAACCCAAAATCTAGCAGAGTTAGTGATCCGAGTTTAACTTTCACAGTTTGATATTTAGTCATTTTGTCTCACGATATCTAGATTAATAATAAGGCATGGATACAAGTCAACCTTATGTTGCTTAATGTGTTTCTTAATCCCAAGTAGATTGAGATAACAAATGACATTGATAATCCCTTTATCAATTCGTTTAAGTATGCATACAATCCTTCAATCTTACTCATCAAGTGACCTAAGGATATCACTTTTCACAAGAGGAACAAATTTGTCGCTTTCACTATCACTCCTCTACAAGATTCATTACACGTCCAATCATAGCCTTTATAATTATCCTGTTATGGATAACGTTTGACTAAGTTAAAACATATAATTTCTCAGGTAAAAGTCAATAGTGAGTTTCAGTGAGAGGACTCAAATATCACCACTGTATGAAAGCTACTTGTGACATCAATCCATGATATGCTTTCATAGCGGGTCAATCCAATACACGTTCCTTAACATGTATCTATGTTCTAAGTGATATCCCATATCCATAATTAGTAAAATTTTATGGCATCTCGTTTGATTTTATTACCTATTTGTTGTGTGAATCCTTTTGTGGCAATATAACTTTTACACAACACTTCTGATGGCACCTCGTTTGATTTTATTACCCATTTGTTTCTATGGTCTTTCGCTATTTGGGTAAGTGAAGTAATTCCCAAACTTGGTTGGCGAATATGGATACCAATTTTTTCTCCAGTGCTTTATTCCATCCATCATTCGTAAAGGATGACAAAACTTCTACCATGTTTCTTGGTTCATAGAATTTTTTTTTGCGCCCTTCCTCTTTTAGATCTCCTTGGTAGGTTTCCCTTGATAAACATGTCTAATATATTTGTCAATATTTAGAATAACACTAGTTTCGTACTCCTTCTGGAATTAGGTATTATGTTTCCATTGAAGTTAGGATCAAGAACATATTCATTTTCATGTAGATGGATTTGTCCCTCCTCATATTCAACTCTCTTACTCAGATGGAGTGATGTTGAGGATTCTTGTTCCTATATCTCATATAAAGTATATTTGTTCACTCCTCCCAATTTAAGAAAGAGATAATTACACTGTAGCCAGCCATGTCCTACTTTTCTTACATTTCTTACCTTATTGGGCTTGTTTTCTTAATTAAAGGTCCAGCCTTTACAACTAAACAGAGGCGTTTCTTACTTCAGATGGATTGGTCATTTATTGTACATTCATTTTTAGTCCTTATTTGGTCATTAATTCTTCTCTCTCCTCTTCCTCTCTCTTCCCTTCGCTCTCTCTTAGACGCTCTCGCTCCTCTCCTTCCTTTTTCATTTTCACTCTTCTCTCTCTCTTCCCCCCTCTCTTTCCCTCCCTCAACTGACCGTCGGCCTCCTCACTTCCTCTGTCCGCTCCACCTCTTTTCTCTTTCTCTCTCTATTTTCTCTTCTGTCGGTTGTCGGCCTCACCTCCTCGTCGCTCTCCATCTCATATCTAGTCGTCTTCCTTGCCCGTGTGTCTTCTTCCTCATTCGCTCGTCGCTCTCCTGGCTGTCTCCATCTTGTCGCTCTCCGCCACCACCTCGACTTTATTCTTTCTCACCGATCTCTTTGCTTTGCTCTTCCATCTTTTATCGCTCTGTGTTGCGTCATCGGTCATCTCTTCCTCACGTCGTCCTCGCCCTTACAGTTTTAATTGAGTGGCGGAGAGTAGCAGCTAGGGTTCTTTGAAACCCTAGCTGATGTTCTTCTTCTTTTTTTTTTTCTGTTTTAATAAAATTATTTTTACATGATAATATTTTCTTTTGGCAAATTTTCAAAAATATTTATTTAAAGGTTACAAAAAATTATTTTAGATATAGTTCGATTTTTTGAAAATGATTTACATTGAGATTATATAAGGTTATTTTTTAAGGTTACTAAAAAAATTTGTTTTGAAAAAAATTATATTAAGTTTATGTAAAGTTTATGTGAAGTTTATATAATGTTTTTATAAAGTTTTTAATGTTTTTAAGGTTTGTCAAAAGAAAGTTTTCTGCTTAAAGATTTATAAAGAGTTTATATAAAGTTTATATTAATTTTATTAAATTATTTGAGATTTAAGATTTTTTTATAAATTCTGAAAAATTTTATATTAAGTTTCTATTGAGTTTATATAAAGTTTATGTAAAAACTTTATAATGTTTTTATGAAGTTTATATGAATAGTGACTAAAATGAAAAAAAAATCATGAAGAATAGGGACTAAAATAAAAATAATGAAGAATAGTTGAGTTGATTTTAGGTTGTGTTTAGGTTTTAAAAAAGCTTATGTAAAGTTGATTTTAGGTTTATTTAAAAAAATTTATGTAGAGTTTATGTGGAGCTGATATTAGGTTGATTTTTAAGGTTTTAGATTTTGTAGAGTTGATTTTAGGTTGATTCTAAAAATTTTATGTGGAGTTTATGCATAGTTGATCTTTGGTTGATTTTTTCGTTTTTTCAAAAAAAACTAAAGAATTTTAAGTTTTTAAAAAGTTTATTACATGTTGATTTTTAGTTATTTGGAAAAATTTTAGATTTAAAAAAATTAAGTGAAAATGGAGTAATCTAAAAAATAAAAAATGACTAAAATAAAAAAAAATAAAATACACGGACTAAAACTAAAAAAATATTAAAAATGAATTATAGTTAAAAATGTAAGAAAAATGGTCTGTTGGAGTATGAGATGTAAGAAAAATAGCTTGTGTATTATGATGTGAGAAGAAAGGTAGTCTGATGTTAGAAGAAAATAAATGAGTACTCTATTTGTAATTAATTATTTAAATGGATGTGTTTTTGTAACTTCGTCTTTTAAGAAACCCATCTTCAAAAAATACAACGTCTTGTGACTCAAGTTCCGTTATAGTGCTATCCTCAACAAAGATCAGAATTGAAGCAGCAGTATGATGGGAGCTGGAGATAATTTCTCTCTTTCCTCTCTATGGCCGACGGCACATACTCTTCTTTTATGGTGTGTATTGCTTTGTATTTCTCTCAATTGTGTTGCATTTAGTTAGCCCTAACAAACCTATTTATAGGTGTGGATTCTTTAACTGAATAGGATTCCACCAAAGAAATCCTTAATGAAAGGCGGCTTACATTCACTGAAGGCAATTGGAATCAAATTCAGAAGTGAACAAAATATGTCTATTAAATATTTCTTTGAACTTCAGTCACTACCATACTTTTTATTTATTCATATATTCCTATTGAGATCTCCAACGACACATCCTCGATTTTTGGATTTGTTAATCTGCTCCGTGATGGGCATCTGGGATTTATTATTTTACAATTGATTTTGTAAATAAACATATATCTTGTTTTCAAAACATTGCAAGAACATGTTCACATCTAAACCAAAGACAATTGGTCATGTGAAGCCATACTTTAACATACACAACTCAACTATTGTGCAAATACAAGACTGAGCTTTCTCTTACTCCAAAAATTATGATGTTATCTCAATCATTGATAAAAGCAATAGCTCTTATCTCTGCAATACTTTTTCAAACAACTTGTGCTGCAGATTCTTACTCCAAAGAAGAGGACAGAATCATCAGCCTGCCGGGACAACCACCCGCCAGTTTTAAGCAATATGCAGGATACATAACAGTAGATGAGAAAAAGCAGAGAAGACTTTTTTATTACTTCGTTGAAGCTCAATCAAAACCAGCTTCAAAGCCTCTCGTTCTATGGCTAAATGGAGGTAAATTCGTGTTTCTTTTTTTTCTCTTTTTGTAAATAATTTCAATGGTTTAATAATAGTTATCTTTGGTTGAATTTTTACAGGGCCTGGTTGTTCTTCTGTTGGAGCTGGAGCTTTCTCTGAGCATGGCCCTTTTAGGCCGCAGGGAGGAGATGCTCTTGTCAGAAATTATTACAGCTGGAATAAAGGGAAATCTAATCTTGTGCAATATAAAATGCAAGCCGCCAAATTGAAAAAGAAAAAAAGGTTAATTCTGTAAGTTCATTGTATTTTCTGGATTGTATTTTCAAATTCCTGTGTTTTTAATCAAATGATACTAATTTTTCTTTCTGTTTCTAATATTATGCAGTAGCAAATATGCTATACCTGGAATCACCAGCAGGGGTTGGTTACTCTTATTCTGCTGATAAATCTTTCTATAACTCTGCTAATGACACCATTACAGGTCAAAACAATTCCCCTACAAGTACAATATATTATTTTTATCCTTTTTGTTTTCTATTTTTATAACCGACAAAAATGTTGTCTGTATAGCACAAGACAATCTGTTATTCTTGCAAAAGTGGTTTGTAAAATTTCCAGAGTACAAGAATAGGAATTTGTTCATCACAGGAGAGAGCTATGCAGGTATGTTTACTATAGAATACTGCTAAGAAGCAACGTTGTGCCAGAAAAATACTTTTGTGTTGACAAATCATTTTATTTGCTTCCACCGAAAAATTGAACTATTGATCGCTTAGCGCTCGAATTATTCAAGGAGCTACAAGCCCATTCGTGCCAAAACAGTAATAATACTTAACCTTTTAATTCTCCTCATTGACAGGACATTACGTCCCCCAACTAGCGCAACTCATTCTTCAGTCCAGACTAAAATTCAACTTGAAGGGAATAGCGGTGAGTGAATCTACGGAATTGCTTCTTTTCGAAACAAAATTTAGCTTTAATGGTTAAGTTACTAATGACTTGTTTTACTTTCCCAGCTTGGAAACCCTTTGTTGGATTTTAGCACAGACATTAACTCCGAGGGTGACTTCTATTGGTCTCACGGGCTGATATCAGATTCTACTTACAGTCTACAGAAAACATTATGCAACACTTCTCGGTTCGTCAGAGAAGGCATAAGTGGCAACATTTCAGCAGCCTGTTCATTTGTTAATAAACAGCTTTCGGATGAAATTTCTTCCGGAATTGATACACATGCTGTCACTTCTAATATATGCATATCTTATCCTCAATCACAATTAAACTATTTTGAACATCCTTTGCGGCCGAGGTTTCGAATTTTATCATCGCTTCGATCAGTAATTGTAGGCACACATTCTCCGCTAACAACTTACGCAGGCTATTCGGATTTTTAAACTCAGTATGATATGATTTTCTTCATTCAGGAAGCTGAAGAAAACATAGATAGCTGTGTGGAAGAAAAAACAATGGATTACCTGAACAAGAGAAATGTGCAAGAAGCTCTTCATGCACAGCTTGTTGGAACTACAAACTGGACTTTCTGTAGCAGGTATCAATACTTTGCTCTAAACGGTACGAGATTTTCTTTTTTTAGGTCATTTTATTTGCTCCGACATAAAATCAGACTCACAACTCCTTAAGACCGGAGTTAACTCCAGTACAAGCACATTGGTAAAATAGTATGAGATGTGAAGCTATAATCTATATTATCACAAATTCTAATTTGTTAATTTTTTTTTTATATTTTAGTGTTCTGCATTATGAGAGGAAGAATCTGGAGATACTTATGAAAAATGTATTGGGCTCATTGGTCAGTTCAGCCATCCATGTGCTAGTATACAGGTTCAAGAACTGATTTTTTTTATTTCTTTTTGAGCATTTTATGCAAAATAGTCACACTGACTTCAAGCTGAAGAACTCACAGTGGAGATCAAGATGCGGTGATTCCATTTACTGCGACAAGAACTACCATAAATGAATTGGCGAAAGAGCTGGGATTGCATACTTCTGTATCTTACAGACCATGGTTTGTGGATAAACAGGTTAGCCTCAAATTAATGAGCACTGATTTCTCGAGCTTTTATGCAATCAAATATCAATAATACTAGCCAATAGGTTTGCCACCGTCTCCAACACTAAAGGTGTCGAAAGCCAATTTAAAATAAACAATGAATATCAATAATACTGATTGGTCAAAAATTGCTTTTTCCTAGGTAGCTGGATGGAGACAGGTGTATGGCGAGATGCTGACATTTGCCACCATTCGAGGAGGATCTCACATGGCACCATTTTCATCACCCAAAAGGTCACTGGCATTATTTTCAGCATTTTTAACAGGGGAGCAACTGATAGCTCAGGGTTCAAACTAAAGTCATGAATAAATTAATTGATTTCTACAAGTTTAGTGAGTTACTCATTAAACTATTTAAGACTTTAATTTTATTTAATTTTATACTTCAATTTCATTGTACGTCAAATCTGTATTGTTTATTTAGATCTCAATAATTCTTTTAGTAATGCATTTGATAAAGAAAAAGTAAGATGATTTAGTTTTGTAATGTTGAGATTGTGACACTTCAAAATTATATTGCAGATGTTTTAGGAGACAGAAATTGTTATATTAATTTGAATTTTGAAGGGAATAAGGGTATTTGGGAAAAAAATTATAGATAAAATATAGGATTTTTATTTGCTACTGAAATTGACACTCTTGATTTTATTTATAGCATATTTAGCAACGGAATTAAATCAACGTGATCCGCAAAATAAATAGATTATATGGTAAAACGATTATTTATATCAATTGTAGTGATCCTAATAATGTATACATAATATGGGAAACTAGTTAAAAGAATTTATAATAATTTATATATCATATCAGAATTTTTTTTAAATAATCATTTTGAGTGTTATGGGTCACCATGACTTCTCAATGCTGCTTTAAAAGGTGATTAATTATATATCTTGAGTTTGGAAATGTGTTTTAAACTTTTGTTAAAATTTCTACGTTTTGTACGTCATTCAAAACTTAATGGAAATTAATGTGAATCTCTTTGGTTTTACTACCTCTTCCTTTTATATTCATGACAACTTAGGAAGGTTTATTGAAAAATGTAACACGATTAATCAAGACATGTGCATTGTGTTAAAAATGATTGTTAGTGCACGAATTTCAAACCTAACAACCTTGTAGAGTTTAAGCATTGCTCTACCAGAGCCTATATCATAAGTTATTTTACCAGCTCATATTATTTTCATTAGTCAAATAAGCCCATAAGTTCAAAATCTTGAAAAAATTCAAGTAAGTCTTATTCCCTTAAATTATTGCTCATCCTTTTTGTATGCCAAAGATAATTTATGTATAAAGTTCTAAAAAAGAATTTTGCTAAAAGGTCAAAAAATTCTCCTTTTTGTATGTTCAAAAAGATTTCATGTATCTGTTTTCAACAAAGTCTAAAATTTAGTGTCAAAAACAAAATCGTCGCATTAATTGACGAAAAGATGATGAAATCATAAATTCATCATTAATTTTGTAAGAAGCATCTGTTTTTATAACGACACATCAATTCATCACACAAAATCATCAGAAAAATTAGCGCCAAAATTTCCCGCCAAGCAACAATTTCGAAAACATAAGGTTGACGCAACGTGTAAAAATATGTCAGTTTATAATTTGTCACCATTTACATTATTTATTTGTGACACGAAATAAATCGTCTTGAAAAAAGCATATGCATATGTGTGACAACATGCTCAGTCACTAATAGTTAATAAAAATTTGTGATGCAAAATAATTTATCGTGATTTGACACCAGTAAAATTAGTTTTTGTGACGCAAAATAGTTCTGTTTCTATAATGTATTATTTAGTTAAAAAAAAAATCAAAGGCCACCAGTTAATTTGTAACTTAATAATATCCATTTCCCCATAATCTGACTGAATATGATTCTGTTTGTCATCAACATCAAACCATTCGCATTTAAATTATCATCAGCCTGGACAAAATATCTCTCAGGCATGTCAATCTCTTGGTACGCTTCTGTTGGAGAATAATTCAAAAATTGCAGTTTTTAAAATCTCTAGACTTGGTCTTTGTAACATATTTTTTAAGTTTCTTAATTTTCTAACTTATAGTTTAGATTTAATTGCTAACTGTTTCTCCTTTAGTTAAGCTTGTTAGTTTTATGTAAAGCCTATATAAAGGTTGTTTCATTCAATCAATAAAAAATGAGTAGACACAATTTTTTTTGTGTGCTATCAACGCTAGTCTCCTCCCTAAATAAAATTCCTACAGCAGTATCAAAGCCCCTCATGATCTTAAGGGCTTGTGAGGTTTGAGTGCATGTCTAAACACATGATTTCATCTTGAGCAAATGACATCCAACTTTTCTGTTCCTACACCTTGTATATTTACATGAGAAAATTATCAAGTATGGGCCATTAAGATGCAATTGTATTTGAGAGCGTTAAGTTTATGGGAAGTCATTGAGAGTGAAGCTGATCATACTCTTCTTCCACAAAACTCAACATTGGCACAAGGGAAAACCTCAATGTTTCAAATGCAAGAGGTGTGGCCATCTACAAAAAGATTGCAAATTTAAAAATGAAGAGAGTAAAAATGTGGCGCTTGAAGCAAAAGAAGAGACAGAGTACCTCTTCTAAATGAATTGATGATGAGAAGTGCATCATAAAGAAGTTGTTGGAGAAATGGTGCTCAAAATATGAAGTTGGTGAGAGAGTGTGTCACATCCTCGATCCAGTTACATATTCACATACATTCATATGTATTACATTTGCATCATCGGACATTGCTTAAAATATTTAGATGACAAGAAAAAGAGTCTAACAAGATGTCATTTGCTTTTATTTGTTGGAATTAGATTAAAATTTCCTAGATAGTTTATAGAAATGTTAAATAATGGATCGGTGAGAAAGATACGTACTATAAATAAAATAGATGCAACCGAGGGCAAAAATGTCATTTAGCAATTTTGTCATATTTTTTTTAGATAAGGACTAATAGTTTATATATTCAATATTTAGAGATCAATAGACAACAATGTGAAAGAAAAATGGAATAAGGATCAAATGAAAAAAAAAAAAGAGAAGTGAAGAATTATTCCTATTGGACCTCATAAGTATGTGTCACCTCAAGCTTGATTATAATAAAAAAAAACTACATAAATATCTACAAATCTGGCCATTTTCGTTCTCATTCATAAGAGAGGTCAAAGTAAAGGGAAACAATTTTGAGAGGAAAGGAAGAACAGATTGGAGTTGGAAAATCCATAAGGAAGCTAGGAAATTGTCAAAATTGTGTCTAGAACAACGATTCATGCATACTTTGCATCTTATAGATCAAGGTAAGTGAATTCCTTTATTCCTCTCTGCATATGAATCATATAAGAATGTGTTTAAGGTTTGGATTTCAAATGATTGCAGTAGAACATGAATTAATCATTAATTTTCATGATTTGGTTGATGGGTCTATTAGGGATCATGGTTTCTGTTTGAAATTGCATGGTTCTGTCCATGCTCTTAGAAACTGATTTAGACAAAACTCAAAACATGAACTTTTTTTAGTAAATATCTCTTCTACGAGTCTGTGAAATTTTGGGGTTATTGGAATTGTATGGTATGAGATACAATCATTGAAGTAAATGATGTTCTGGGAATGTCCTATTTTTCAGTACTATTGTCAAGTTTTGAACTCCAATTTCTATAGCCTTAAAGACGTAATTTCTTGTTCGTAAAAGCATAAAAATTGTTGTTATATGTGTCTAGAATATTTTTGGAAATTTTGGTAATAATTGGATCTGTATGAAGGGAGTTAAGTTAATCTATAATCTGTCCACCTGAAGCAATTATGTTATGAAGCTGTAATTTTGAAAAATTGGTCAATTTGTTTTATATGGAATTAAGAGCTAATATTTGGTAGGAATATACTATTATATGTCTGATATATGAGGATTAAATTTCAAGGCAAGAGGATTTGTTTTCAATGTTCAAACATTGAGAAGAAACAGGTTCTCCAGAATTGTATAAAACAGAACTTTAACTACCTTAAGTATAATATCTCTTCTGATATAATTCGATTGTTTTTCCTTTCAAACCAAATGAACAAATGCATTCATAATAGGTTATTAATAAGACCTCATTTGTTCAAAGCATAACATAAACATGCATTGCATGAAGAAATAGGGATTAGAACTAATATGATTATATCTTATAGGACCTAGAGCAGTAGAGAGGACGCAGGAACAGATTCGCAGCTTGGATTATCTATCCTGAGTAGGTGAGTATAGAACTGGAGATTGTATTCAAATGTGTTATATGATTTGTGTTCAAATACATGCTCTTAATATGATTACTTGGACATGTTGATGACTAGTTGATTCTACATGATATATGTTATATGTTGAGTATATGGTTTTCTATATGGATATGTTGAGAATGTCTATTGTTTATATGAAATGTAATGCTTTTACATGGATATTGATTATCAAATGTTTCAAATGATGATACATTCATACTGGATTTAATAAAAGATTTGTGATCATCTTGTATCACATTTTATACTGGACCTATGGGTCAAATTCATACTGGACCTATGAGTCAAATTCATACGGTGCTGGGCAGACAACTATACAGATATACAGGAATCTCGGGGTGGTACTTTGCTTGCTTGGTCACAACAAATAAAAATGAAATACAAAGTCATATGCACATGTTCATATATTATAGTTATTTGATTATATAATTAATATTTGTGCTTATCAGAATTTAATCTATGATGGTTTATACTAATTGAGTTGCGACTTATATAAAGAGCAAATATTTTTTCAGGTAAGGTGAAGATAGATTTTTGGTGTACATAGCTTCCAAAGGATAGACATCATTACATCACAAGTCGGTCGGCTGATGCCACATGTTCCCTCCTCCTCCTCATTTGCATTTTGTTAGTTTTACACGTGTAGAGGTCGTAGTACAGTGAACTTAATATATGTACATATTAAATATTTTTGTTTATACGACTTTATGTAAGATGTTTGATATATATATATATATATATATAATATGATATTCTATGTGTTAACTTTCTATTAGTTTAAATTATTATGCTATATGTCATAGGATATAAGGGTGTTACAGAGTGCGTCAACAAGCTAAGTGATGAGAAGCGCATCAACAAATGGGTGAGAAGTGCACCTCAGTGATCAATATGGGGATAAGTGCTTTATAAATATTGAAGTTTTTGCAATTTTTTAATCAATGGAGTGTGTTGGAGAATGATTCAAAAGTTGCAGCTATTAAAATCTCTAGATTTGGTCTTTGTCACGTGTTTTTTAAGTTCCTTAATTTTCTAGCTTATACTTTAGATTTAATTGCCAACTGTTTCTCTTTTATTTAAGCTTGTCAGTTTTCATTCCAACTAGGTTTTCTGTATTTCTCCGTTTGATTTCGATCTAATTATGGTATGTGCAAGTTGATGTTGCGTGTTTAAGATGATGATTTGATGTTTGTTGTTGGTTATCGGGTGTATTTTCGCAAGTTTAGATGTTGTTGAGCCCCGAGACTAATGGGTTACTTGAATAAACATTTTGTGCAACCTGAGTGGATGAGGCTGTGTATAACTAGAGTTAGAGAAATTGTAACTCGAGTTGTTTGATCGCTGGATAACTCGAGTTAGCCCTTGTGTAACTCGATTTGGCCATGCTTCTAGATTATTTTGGAAAAATTTAACTCAAGTTAGAAGGGGTGTAACTCGAGTTAATCATGCAATTTAGTGAAATGACGTCATTTCGGGCAGGGGTCCTTATAAACCCCAAACCCGAACCCTTCGTCATTTTCACCTCTTTTTCACTCCAAATCACTCCCAACTCGTTTGAATCTTGCTTCTCATCCATTCCTTATCATCTTTTGAGGTAAGATCGACCTTATTTCCCTCCATTTCATCATTTACATGTTTGAATCTTGGAGTTAGGTTTTTGGCCGAATTTGAATGTTTTGGTTCGAATTTGCTTGTTTTTGTCCATATGGGAGTTGCATAATGTTAGATATTGATGAATTAAGGTTAGAGGAACGTGTCTTAAGCTTCGGCTTGTAGGATTTGTGGTTGTTCTTGAATGGGTTAAGGTTAGATTTGGATTTTTGTAGAAACTGGGTGATTGATTAGAGTTAATCTAAGTGATTGAAAACGATTTTTATCGGTTGAATCGAAAGTTGGACTTTCTTGGGTAATTTTCTGTCAAAAGGTCCAAAAGTGTAAATTTTCATTACTCTGAGTTATTGGAGGATCAAATCTAATAATTTGCATATTGGGGGATTGACTTACAATTTCTGAGAGTTAGAGCACTAATTTGGAAATTCTGACTACTTGGAGGATTGATTGGTAATTTGAGAATACCTTGAGGATTGATTTCGAAATTTTAAAAAGTTTGGGGAATAAAATTGTAATTTTATGTAGATTCTGAATTTTGGATCAATAGTGTTAAATCCTTGATTGAAATAGGTTTTTTGTCATTAGATGAGCGTCTGCATCGGCATTTGTATGTCACGCGTTCGGTATTGCCACAATGCCACGGTTTGATATTTCTCTGATATATCTGTTTCAGCTTCCTATTCCTGCTATCGAGACAACCACCTACTAGTAGTGCTTGATTGGATTAGCAGATTTTGGTCACCAAGTGAGTGTGATGGCAGCTTCAGACACATATGTTTGTTTTGAACTCTGTATATGTTTTTGATGTGTCTGGATATAATCTGTAATTTGATTATTAATTATTTGGCTAACTAATAATCTAATTTTTTGTTAAACCTAGAATTATCTTCTGCACTCTATTTTTGATTTCAGAAAAATGATATTCTGTATTCTGTTCTGATTTCTAATAAATGTATATATTTTCTGTAAAAATAATTTCTGCTCTGTATGCTTGCCTACTATTATTATGTATTTTTATAATATTTTGATATGAGACACCTAACTATGAGGTATACATAGCCTTTGGTATACCAAAGCTTAGAGAAGGTCCTTAGTGTCCAGGTTAATCTGGTGACTGTGTGTGTTGGATTTCTTATGCGAATAAACAACATCAAACGCAGCGGAACAACCAATAATATCACACAAGAAACATCTAGGAACATTGTATGTAATCATAACTAATTGAAGTGGCCGAATATATGTACCTTAAAAATCTTTTCCAAATTGTTTTTCTCCAAAAGCAAGGTATTGCCGAATTAGTTTCTCCTCCTCCTTTGTTTGTTTTGAGCTGAATGCAATTGACAATAGGGACTGCCAAAAGACGACTCCCCTCCACTCTCACACAGACACAAGATCGTTGATTAGGCTAATGTGTGCTAGCACTTCTTTTAGAATCTCTATTCTAAAACTCACAAAGTAATTTTCTCTCTTTTAAAGTGGCACTTACTAATTCAGCTTTGCCTTGGAATGAATTGAATGGCAAGGTGTGGATCATATTTATAGGCATATGAGAAGACTTAAATAGGTAGAACTAAGGAGCCGAAATTGCTCTTCCTTGCCCTCCAAGAATTCGACCTCTTCCTATTTTAGAAGATGTGTGCCAAATTCTTATCCTAGTCACACTAGCATTTACTTTCCTTGTCCTACAAGAATAAACACTTCCTAATTAGATTTTTTACACACAAATTAGGATTTTCATTTTCCTTGTCAAATAAGAATAAAAATCCTAATTATTCATAGACTCCTAATTAGTAATTGCTTGTGCCAAATTCATCCTTGTCACACAAGAAAAATGATTCCTAAAAAATAGGAAAAAGGAGCTGAATTTCTCCCTCCCTTTTTAGATTTGTATGCCGAATTTTCTCCTTCCAATTTAGGTTAGGAAAGGCCGAAAATCACATGGG
>CAODLS010060351.1:0-12052 GCA_948243855.1 Flueggea neowawraea | reverse complement strand
CACTTTTCAATTTTGGTAATTTTCAAAATTTTACGTCCAATCATTTTTCACAAAATAATCTTTACATCACCTTGTTTGATAGTTGCTTGACAACAGGTTCCCAAGGGGATTCTCCTACTCCTGAAATGAACCCCCGAGCCCACTATTGGTCTAAGCAATCTCGGCCCCGACATCGGTGTCAAGTACAAAAACTGGATCCCTCCGCACGACGTCAAGTTGGCTAAGTGTTGGATCACTATTTCCGAAGACTCCATAATGTCTAATGACCAAAACGCCAACTCTTTTTGGAAGCGGATGGCTGCACGCTTCAACCACGGGATGGAGACAAGCAAGCAACGTTATGGAAAAGTCGTTAAAAATAGGTGGCACACACTCAACAAAATTGTCACCTTATTTAACGGCATCTACAACAACGTTGCTTCGACTTATCATAGCGGTTGGAGCGACGACATGATTATGGAGCTAGCACGCACTGTCTACTTGGTTGAGGCGAAAACTCATTTCCTCCACAATGACGTTTGGAAAATTTTACGTGATCATCCAAAATAGAGGGAAGCATTGCCCTTGGACCCTGAGGTTGGTCCAAAAAGAACCAAGGTGAACGCCCAAGGCGCCTACACTAGCTCCGGCTCCTTCGATCTCAACGCCTCCAATCCTAGCGTCGAAGGATAGCCAACCCAAGAGGCTCGCCCAATGGGCCTAGATAAGACCAAAAAGGAAGAGCCAAGAACCAAGCAAAAGACGAAACGCATCATGCATGAGAAAGGAAAGTCGACATCAAGTGACGTCTTCGAAGTTGCGTCCATTTTGGGCGACATGTTGTTCGAGAAAGAATTAAATCGCAAAGTTTTCGAAACGGCGGAAGCTAATAGAAATAAAGAAAAAGAAAAATGGCTCGAGCTTGAACGAAAAAAAATCGAGTATCTCAAATATCAATAGTTTAAGGAAGACATAGCGATGCTCGACAAAGATACGTCGAACATGACTCTTTTGGCACGACATTTGCATGAATACGCTTGTAAAAAAATTTGTGAAAAATATGGGTTGTAGTATTTTTAATTTAAGGTAATATTTAATATTTTAATTTTAATGTATTTTTTTATTTTAATTTAATTTTTAAATTTTATGTATTATTTTTATTTTAGTATAATATTTTTATTTCAACGAATTATTTTTATTTGAATGAACTATTTTTATTTTAATGAATTTGGGGTAGAAAGTATTAAATGAAGTAGTAGATAAAAGTTGAGGGATTAAAATAAAATTGTGTTTAGTAAAAAGCTGAGTAGGCGTCCCACGAGACTCTTAAAATAGCTCCTGGGTTACGGATGAAAAAGTTGAGGGGTTAAGAACCGAGGCTTTAATAAAATAACAGTAAAAACGCTGAACAAGCGTCCCAAAAGACGACCTCAAAAACTCTGAGTTATGAGTAGCTTTATCATTATTTGCCTTTCTTCAGCGGCTGGGTTCCTTAAGTTGTGTGTTTCAGATTCTAAAAGTAAAAATTTCTGAGAGATTTAGATAAAACCTGCTCAGCAGGAGTAGAAAGAAAGGTTTGTGAAGTAGCTGGCCACTAGTCAGTTAATGAACGCAAACACATCTTTCCAATTCAAAATTCCGTTTCTGCCCACTCTTTATACAATTCCCCAAACCATTATTGTCACACAACAGCACTTCGAACCATTATTCCCTTCATGACCACCAACCGTATCCATTTGTTGCAAGGTTTTAACGGGGACGCCATTGTTAACATAACACGTGAACAAAGCTGACATGGAAGCACACGTCAACAGTATACACAAAAATAGTCCTATTGGTATGGAACATGTCAACTCAAATTACAAAATTGTCGCTACCAATCTAATAAAGACCCTTAAAAACGTACTGAAATAAAAACAATTTGATAAATTAGTTTGATGTTGGACGAAATTTTTTATCTAAACTCAAGCCACTAAGCAGTGCTTTATTGGCATCGCTGTCGGATTGGCAGAAAAGGGATTGGCAAATAAGACCCTCCCCAACGAGTCGGCTTCATGCAGTGCAGGTCGCACATGGTAAAATAGAAAAGCAGAGAAAAAACAGTGAAAACTGGTTGGGGTAGGAATAAGTTCCTCATAATGCACATCCATAGCAAAATTCTTTTCTTCCTTGTATCGATTCCTTGCTTTGCAATAATTCAAAAGTAACTGGAAGATTCATATCCGTTGCCAACCTCTGGCTTCACACCAAATTACATTATAAGTGTACATGCAACCCCACAGCGACAATCAAGACCTGTTTTCACTTGAAAGCCTGACATGTGTCCACTTAATTCACTACATAATGGGGGCTCTAGTTAGATTCTATGCCCACATCACACCACCACACCAGGCTTATCGGCAACAGACAGTGACCTTAGCAGAGCCAGCCTAACCTTTTGTAAATATTTGACAATGTTCCCAATAATTTTGCCTGGAATTTGGATTAGGAATGGGCAGAAGGGGAGGCCAGAATGGTTATTGGAAAAAATGGGAGATTGGAGTTTAGGCTTGCTTGGACCAAAAATGTTGAACAAACAAGACTTTGAATGACAATTCATAAATTTTTATTCCCTTCCATATTAGAATAAGCTTGTTTATTGACAAGGGGGCAATTGTGGTCTTTAAAGCTTATATACTGTTTATCCCCCCCTTTCTTACAGACAGTACTGACCAGGTTGTATGAACATTGTCAAGTTGCATTGCCTGGAAACCAAAACTCATCCTTTAACCTCCGATCGAATCCAGGACTTTATTAGCTGGTCAAATTCGTACTAATCATGGAATTAATATACAATTTGTTATATATCAAGGACGAAATTAAGCATGTGCTTTTGGTTTGTGTAGATAGGGAATGATACAATGATATTCGCTTTGGTTAATTTTAATCGACGCCGTGAAGAATGGCATCAACTATAAGACATTTCAAATCAAACGATGTTCATGGGCCAAGAAGAAAATCAAGTGATGTTTGAGGACGCCACGGCAAGTTTGATTGGCATGTCTCACACCATTAATTTGGTGCTTACTCACTTCCCTAGCTAGCTTGAATTTTGTGAGAAAGCCCGTCGTGACGTTGTAAAAATTTACATAGTAAAACTTAAAAAAAAAACAGTTAATTTGTACTTTAGTTCAAAGAAATTAGTAAAATAGATGATGAAAAGGAAAAGGAATGAGTTAATTTGTACTTTTTATTGAAAAATACAATAAGATGAGGAGCAAAAGGAAAATAAGAGGTCCTGCATGGGATGACCATCCAGTCCAACGCGGTGCAACACACTATCATGGCGTGCACCATCCCTTCCCGTTTCTTTTATTTTAATGTTTCTTTTTGTATTCTTTCCCCTTTTTTTTTTTACTTTTGGGTTCCCTTGATATTTCACAATACTCTTTCATGAGATTTTTTTAAAAATAAATATATGTTTTGTTTTATTTTATATATCTTTCGTTTCTGTATTACTTATTTAGATGTTAGTAATGCTCTAACCAACTGGCATTTTACTTGGAATCAGAATATTCAAAATTTACTTAGTTTTTCTCAAAACAAAAATGAACATTAACACACCTCCTGTGTAAAGTATGGAGAGTAATCTTTAATGTTACTGTTTATTGGCTTTAGCTGGAGCGCAATAGTGTGATTTTTCGAGGTGAACAATTTTGTGCATACGAGTTTTAGGTAGAATTTTTGTTGGAGTAACATACAAATCCGTAGTGGATAGAACATCTATAGAAACGTAGTTTGAACATGGGCTTATTTGTGATCAGATGGAGGTGTATTTGTCTGAGTTTTTTCACATGTTTTTTCTTTCTTTTTCCTTCTATGTTGCAATTACTCTTGCCTCTCGGATGACGCGGTGAGTCTCTAGTTTAGTGGGATAAATTGGGGCATGAAAGGTATGCAAAAACCATGTATAGAGGGAGAAAAATGTTTGTATAAGAGTATGATGGTTGCGATATACAGTTGTAAATATCTTTTTTAGAATTATTTAATTAATATATTTTTTGTCAAACAAAAAATGAACATTAATTTTTTTTTTTGCTTTGTTGGATAACTTGATCATATAGAATTATTTTGAAATTTATTAAGCACTTTATTTTCTTAACTATACTTAGTAATATTTACTGAATAATAATTTAACTGAACTAATCTAGTCAAATACCACTTAATCACTTCAGACGTCGATTTGATCATTTTGAAAAAAGTTCACTATGATTTGAATCTCTTTATTAATTTTCTTCTCTCTAGTTTTCTCTCGTCTCTCTCTAGTTTTGAGAGTCCCTACTGACTTCTGTTTTTGGTGGCCTTTCGTCGGAAACTGACCTCTAAGGTTCATTTTCTACAATTATGCAGCCGAAGGACGTACATCTTTTCTTCTGTTTGTCTTAGGTTTTTGCCCTTTTTGGTGTGTATGTCAACTGGGTTCACCTTTCTTTCATGGAGTTTCTTCCGCTTTTAGACTCGACTGGGTTGATTTCAAGTACTGCGGTGGAGATTGGTGATCGGAATCATTGCAGCTCTCAGATCGGAGGAGGGGTTGGTGTTTTCTATGGGTTAATGGCGACCAGCCTTGTTAGACCATTTCCAATTCAACACTCTATTTTACAATAATTTATTCTAAAAATACATTTATAATAAAAATATTTTTAACTCACAACTCTATTTATAATTCTAAAAAAAAAATTTATTAATATTTTTTTAAATCATATTTTTTATTATTATTTTATTAAAAATTAAACACAAGCATAATTTTTTTAATTATTTATTAAATAAAATAAATTTTGTAAATTGACATATTACTATATATATTATTTAATTTAATAAAAAAATAATTAAAATGTAATTATAATATATTTTTAATTACAAATTAATAATAAAAAAATAAATAAATAAACAAACAATATATTGATTAACTAATAAAAATATATATAATAATAATAGAAAAGAAAATAACACATATAATTGTATGAATTTTTATGAATTTATTTTTCATATAATTGTATGAATTAATTAAATTATTAATTAACATTGTATTAATAATTTAATTGGCGCAAAAGCAACGCCGGATTGGAGTTGCTCTTAGAGACACTTCACTTCGTTCTGATTTGTCGCTGCCAGTTTCGGCGATGGTGGTCTCTATCGACACCAGTTCAAGTTAGCAGTATTGTTGTTGGTTTTGTTATTTCTTACAAGGAATTCAACTGGAAATTTCAGTTGGGCTTACGTTGGATTATTGTTGGTGTGGAGGCGGTGAAAGCTGAGTAGCTGACAGCGAATGGGTGCTGCAACTGCAAGGCATGGAGATCCGGGTTTTGGTTGGTTCGGTTTTATTGACCCGACTCTAAGTACTACCTAGTCGGCGTCGCGTGGACTTGGCCACTTGTAATGACCTCTGTGAACCATATATGTGTGAGTTTTTAGTGCTGACCTATTTGCTTTCATCTCCTGCTGGGCTTTGTCTCATCTGTAACCCATTTTTATATTGATGAAATTTCCTTTTTTTAAAAAAAATCAGATGAAATTTCCTTTTTGGGAGAAAGAAAAAAGAATCACTTTATTATATATATATTCAAAAGTTGAAATGTATCTTGCCAAAAACACGACCCAAACCATAGAAGTAAGGCAAAACTTCCTAGAAAATATGGCTCATAGAAACGGAACGGACTACTAAAAAATACACCGAGTCTACTTTGTTGTTTGCCTTTTAAGAACATCAGTGTAATTATGTTGACTGAGAAACCTCTTCAACCTTCTGGAATTCTATAACTTTGAGCAATTTTGTCATCTAGAGCATTTGACACTCAATTCAGTATTTGTCATCTAGAGCATTTGACTTATAATTAAATTACTTTTGATTGAAGCCACATCAAGTTTAATTTAATAAAACCAATTGTAGTTGTAGTTGTACTATGCTTAAAATTTTTGCCAAATTATTTTTCCGGCACTTTCTCTTCTCCAGCTACTTGAGCCATTATATTAAACAAAAAGAAAAGGAAGAAAACATGATTATAACCTGAAGCGATTAATCAATTTAATTAATATATCCTTATAAAATATGGTATCTCCAAACAAAAGCAAAAGGCTAACAGCTAAAATAGTGATGAACTTGTCCATATTGCTCTAACAATTAATAGTAGCATCCACGACCACTAGTAAAGCAGCCTATCGGATGGGAATTTCAAGTGGGAAGTTAAAAAGAGCATGTTTTTAGCTAGTCAAAAATCTATCGCACAATATACTCTTATCTGAATGATTCATTCATAAAATACATAAGGATTGGATTGGTGAAGGATGGGTGAAGTGCGGTCCATGCGTGCTGACAAGGCAGGAACATTGAGTGCCAGGTAAGCTGATACTTGCGCGTTGACCTATGGGGGTCGATAAGTTGGAATCCTAATCACCAAAATTAACCAGACATGGGTGAATATTCCATGCAAGCAAAAACCTTACACAGTGGCCCCACTCTTTTATTCTTTGTTTGTGACTGCTTTAGTAATTTTGGCCCTTTCTCTCTCAATAATACTTCAGAATCCACATCCTTTGGGACGCGATTATTACACATTAAAATTGGCCGTTCCTCTCTTCAAAAATAAATAATAAAAAAAATTGGCCGTTCCTTTTTTATTTTTGAATGTTTCGTGTTTTCCGCCATGAATTGATATCTCTTCACCTTTATCAAACCTTACCGTTACCCTTCAGGGTAGTTTGACGGCAGAGGACGCTGCTCTTGTTTGCGTTGGCGTAAGTTAGAGTGAGAGCGATGACAATTATGGTTGTCTATTATCGTAAATTCATATCATGCAATAAAGCAAGGAAAAAGTAGATATTTATACTAAAATAAAATGTCACTTTTTAATTTTGTCACAACACAAAACTTATTTCTAAAAATAGAAACAAGGAAGAGACCAATCTCCAAAATGCCATTTTTGGAAAAGCAAGTGAGAAATTGTCAAATTTTAAAGAAAAAATGATTTTTTTATGAGAAATTGACTTTTTCTTGAGAATTTATTTTTTTAATTAAAAAAATTTATAGTCCAGATTTTATTTTTTTTTGTTTCACAAAAGTTCACATATAGAGTACACAGTTTATTTTTTTCAAAAAAGTGTAAATAATTTTCTATTTAATTATTTTGTTAAAAAAATTCAATTTTATCAATTTTTTTTGGTTCACAATAGTTCACAAGTGTGGTATTTTTTTTGTTTACACAATACATATTTTAAAAGGTTCACAATGATTCACATAATTCTTATTTTTTAAAATTCTAAATGAAATCTTTTAAATATTTTTTAAGAAATTTTAAACGCATTTTACCCTCAAAAAATATATTTTTTCAGGGTCAATTTTGACTTTCACAACGGTTCACAAAATGGTGTACATTATATTGTACATTATTGTGAACCATTTTAAATGGTTCACAACGGTTTACAAATAGAACACACAATTTATATTTTTGAATTTTGATATTTTTTTGACGTTCACAATGGTTCACAAAATATTTGACATTCTAAATTTTGAAGTTCACAATAGTATACACGTTTTTTGCACTAGTTCACATAATCAAAAAATTATAAAAAAGTCTAAATGTTTTTTTTGAAATATTTAACAAATTTTTCCTTAAAAATATTTTTTAAGCGGTTTTGAGGTTCACAATGGTTCACAACGGTGTATAGATATTATTGTGAACCTCAAAAAATAATAATAGTTTACAAAATGTAAAAGTATTACTGGAAATATTTAAAACCCTAAAAATTAGTAACATTAAATTTAAAAAATTAACATTTTCTAAAAATAAACAAAAAGACTGAAAAATGTATAACATGGGCATTATTGTAAAAAACTAAAACCTAAAAACACAATGCTAGCAGTCGGCTCATCTTCACCACCCACAGTCGTCGCCGCCGTAACCCGCAGTCTAGTAGAAGCCACCGCCACTTGCCTTCGTCTATCGCGATCGAGGTGTCGTCGTCCATCGAGATCGAGTCTTCGTCGAGGCGTCGTCTGTTGAGGTCAAGGCGATATCGAGGCATCGTCTGTCGAGGTTGACGCGAGATCGATGAGTCATCTGCCAAGATCGACGCGAGACAGGGCCGAGACGACGCATCAAGTCGTCACCGCCGTTCAAGGACTCATCGTCGAATGGGGCAGAGAAGCAGATCGAGAGAGCAAGCGGCGGCTTCATGACAAGACAAATCGAGAGAGGATAGACGGAGAGAAAATCGAGAGAGGAGAGGCGACCGAAGAGAGAGAAGGAGAAGCGACGAAAGATGGTGGGAGAAGCGAAGGAAGACGGTGAGAGCGGTGAGGTGGCTAGGGTTTGGGACGGGTAGGATGAGAGAGAAACTGAGAGGGACAGTGCTAGGGTTTGGGAGGAGGAGAGAGAGAATGAGGGGGAGGAGGAGAGAGAGAAAAAATAAAAAAATAAACAAGAAATTGAAAATTTATATGAAATTAATATGGTATTTTTAAAATTTAGTTTTAAATAAGTGATAATTTTAAAAATCAAACATAAAAAATAGCATTTTTGTAAAACACAAACATAGTGTATCAGTTTTTAAAAGAGAGGAAAAAAAACGCATACAGCGTAATTAGCACATAGAGCAATGTGTACATGCTCGAGACTGCTTGCCTCAATGCGGTGTTACGATGATCTCACTAGTGCAAAGGTCCAAGTCCGCTGCCGGTGTCAGCTATGACTCTCTGGAACATTCTGTAGCAGAGAGGTAATGACTGTATGGTAACGTCCAGTAGGGATATACTACTACTGGTTGCCCCCGACTCCCCTTTTTCATGGTAAAAAAAACTTACCATTAATTATGATTATATTCATTTATCGATCTTCCTCATTTTAACCATTTGATCACCTTAATCACCATATATTTTTTGCCATATATAATATGTGTGCCCCTCCAGTAAATAAGCAAACAACTGCCGAGGAATATTGACTCTATTAATTGAATTTTTTAGTGTTTGTGTTTGTAAAACTGAGGTTCGAATTATATTGCCGTTTTTCTTAGTGGGTATTCTTGAAATTTCTATATAAATCATACTAAGCTATCTTGGCCAAAATGGAATAGGAATTCAAAAAAAAAACAATAAACTTCTTCCAATTCTTTTTCATGAAATCAATTGATATTTTCAAAAAAATATATATTAATTTTGAAATTGAACTTCCATTGAAATCAAGATAACAAATATATAATGAGATTTGAATAAACAAATACTAAAAAGAGGTTTAAAATATATGTTGAATTGAAATTGACTTATGGAATCATACATGAAGAATTAGAGAGAAAATGGCATGTTTATTGATATTGAGAGACGACAAAGTTTTTTAAAGAGGATTTAGCCTCGTGTCTCTTAATCAGGTCTTAGAGTTTCCACTTATTGAATGTTAAGTTCATACAAGTTCAAATTGATAAACACTCTTTTTTAAAAATAAAGGTGAATTCACAACTATTAAATTTTTTTAATTTATTTAATTGTATTTACTACAGTTTAAACACACATTTTCATGCAAAGGTGAGTTTATCACATCCATGGAGTATCTCGTCATCCATTAGATGGCTATATCAAGAAAAAAAATATGGCCATTATTATATCTGCTGTTCGGAAAAAAGTGCGAAAATGACTTGTGAATGAAAACTTTTTGCAGTGGTCAATTAGTGGGGGTTCAGATCTTTGGCCATCACGAATAAAAACCTAAAACGTTGACCCAATTCACCATTCGCATCAATCTTTTCATGTGAATGGAAGTTTTTTAACAGTGAAGATACACAATTTACATTTTCAGCTTTTATGAGACAGTAAATAATTATAGTAGGAGACGAGACATGATACTGTGCTCCAATATCCAAATCCAATAGTGTAACAGAAAGATTTCAAATGACTTTTTCTTTTAAACTATTTGGTGATGTTATTTTCTGAGACTAAATTAAAACTAAGCTAAAAAATACTAAAAAAATACAATTAACAATGAGTAAGGATCGATCTCATGAAAAGTTTCCGTTAGTTGTTACGCAAAACAAGAATAAAAAAATGGAGGGTTTGTGAAATGAATTCAAAATAAAAAAAAAAGTAATCAGAATTGTAGAAATAAAACGTGAATTAAATATCAATTGAAATAAGCATTGGTTTATAGTTACCTCCATCATTGGAACTAATATTGATCTTTGACACGAAGGATCAGTCAATTAGATATTCAACACATAATTAAAGGAGAGCCAACTTCACTCTAAAACTTCCATCAACAACCTTCAGTTTTGTCTCCCATTTGTGGAGTTTCTATCCTCCCCTCCTTGGGTGATTTTTTCCTTTTTGTTTGTCTAGATCTTTCAATAAAAACCTCCTTTTTGCTCTTCTCTCACCATTGCTACACCTTGGTAGGTTTCCTTCTCGTCGTCTCTCCCGTGACAGATTCATGGTGCCTCCGGCGACAGGTGTTTTTGGTGCTGGTAGGTCGTTCCAGTCCAGATCTACTCTCTTTTCCTTTGTGGATTGTCAGATCTGCTATGGGTGGAGGTTTGGTCGAGTCTCTGTAGCACCTCGACAAACTGGGCGATGGATTCAGTGTATTGCTGGGGTATCTCCGCCAGCTCTGCCGTGGCGGTCTGTCCGACGGAGGGGGTTTCTTTGGAGGATTCCTATTTGATGCAGATGTCAATCTCTTGTTGCTCGTCTTGTTGTAGATTATGTGGGTTTGGGATATTTTACTGGTGGATCTCGCGGGATACAAGTGGTGGCACAACGGTTTGTGGTGGCCTGTATTGTCCGTTATGGCTTTGGGGTGCGTAGGGTTTCTAGCAGTAAAGGCCGACCGACCGAATTCTAGCCCTATATGTTCTAGTTTATGTTGTGGTGGTATTTGTTGTAAGTCTTATTTGTTCTAAACCCATTTGTAGGGTTAATTTAAGGGGGTCCATTTGTAAAAGCCTTGGCTTGCGCTATTATTTTGTATTCGAAAGTTTTCATCAATGAGATACTCCTTTATTGACAAAAACAATGGTTATTCAAATATTCGTTTTGGTATCTGTTTCCTTATTTTTTGGCTAAAGGAAGAATAATACTGTCATTTTCTCTAATAGTGAGCATACCAAGAAATTTATAATTTTTTCAAACCAAGATAATTTAATCTAACATCATTTCAAATGATTGTATAACAAGGAAGTGACTTAATTTGTTAATGATTATTTGCTCATTGCACTACAATTCACAAACACAATAATGAAAATGATTTTATTGATGAGTGAAAGAGTTACAACGTGAAGTTTTAAAATAAAAAAGGCAAAAGAAGACTAAAACTAGATGGAAGAAGGGATAAAAACATTATAGTGGGTGTATAATATAATGTAATGTGAAGCATGTCTATTCTATAGACAAATGTCAACTTTATAGCTGCTTCTTTGGGAAAGTTGATTGCTAGTGAAACTCCTCCTGTTGCAAATCTGCATTGATTAGAAGTCCACTTCTTCACGTCTTTTTTTTATTGGATCATCACAACAATAACTTGTGCAAATTACTCCGACGCCAATTTCTCTAGGAGACTTGCTCCACCTAAAAAGTTTAGCTTTAGTAGAGTTCCTCTTTGATTTCACCATTAGTGGAAAGACTACCACTGGGACTAGACGTGTAAAAACTGAACCGAAACCGGCGAACCGAACTGAAATCGGACCGGTCAAAACCGGTCAAAATTGGAACCGAACCGGAATCGGAACCGGCCGACCAAAATCGACGGTTTACGGTTTAGGTTCCGGTTCCACGTTTTAAAAACCGGCGGTTAAAACCGGTGGTTCATTGGACCGTTGGAACCGGAACCGGTTATTTTCTTTTTTTTTTTTTTCTTTTTTTTTCAACTCTATAAATACCCCACCCAATTCTTACCAATTTTACACCATTTTCTCTATCTCAATCTCAATCTCTTCTACACTCTCTCAAAAATTTATTTTTCTATAAATTACTCTTATTAATTATTTATACATTTTATTATTACAATTACGTTTTCTACATTTCTTAAAGTTATTTTTTACAATTACATTTTTC
>CAODLS010060152.1:0-10033 GCA_948243855.1 Flueggea neowawraea | reverse complement strand
ACTAAATAGCAAGTCTTGGCAAAGTTTCTCTTACATCTCTTTTGATATGGGACGCCTTTATATAACTACTTGAAACAATATAGATGTTGGAGCCTCGAAGTAGCCGTTGTGAGAGAGTAGAAAATTTTAGTTTTAATTGATGTCACTGGAAATAACGTGTGTTCTTCCTCAATAATGCGTGTTCTTTAGTATGCCATCAGATATCAATGTGTGTTGTTGGCCATCAATGTGTGTTGCAGTGCTTCTGGTTGAAAAGCACTTTTCATTAGCGCACCTTGATGATCATTAACGCGCTTTGATAAAGTCTTCAGCGTGCCTTGATGAATGATTAGCGTGACTTGCCCCACAATCCAGAATATGCACTTCACCCAGATGCTCATCAATGCGCCTTGTTCCTTATGCAACTTGCGTTGTCGACTTAATCTCAAGATCACACCTTTGATGACACGTCACTGTGTCAGGAATATTCAAATTCAAATCCCAAGGAGCGTCTTGGCTTTGTCTTCATCTGAAGCTCATAAACGTGTGTTGCTGGATGTACAACGTGCGTTGTTGTTTTCTTTAAAAATTACTCCTTTGCTCATCAACGTTCCTTGCTTATGGATCAATGTTTTTTCTCATCAGCCTGAACCTCAACAACGTGCATTAATCAACACCTAATGCCACTACATTTGACTGTCATCCATTCAACGTCATTCAACATCCCTTGGTTCCACCTTAGCGCACTTTAATGTCATTTTCACATCATTTACGCTCGTTGTTAGTGAAAAACGTGTGTTGTGGCCAAATATCAACAAGTTTGCAACTTTACACTTCTTTCATGGATGTTTTGCATTCATCATCATCAAAACCAAACTCAACAGAAGTTTCCTCACATTTGGTTTTTTGCTTACTAGAAACGTCTACACACGCAAGGCGTGTGTGGCATTTTCAAATTGTAATTGAGCATAATAAAATCAATAGGATTATACCTCATATAAAATGACTTTTAAAAAAATACATAATAAAAAGGTAGTTAAGAGCTTCCAGAGATGGAGAAAGTAAACTTGAATATTATGTCAATTGTTGACTTTTTAAATTTGCTATGAGAATTAATTTTTCACTATGATAGCTTAGCTTGATTTTGAAAAGGTCCTTTACTTCCTTTTAACTTTTTAACTTTCTACATCATTCAAAATATAAAGGAAATCAAATGTAAATCTCCCTTTGATCAACAAGTTATTATATTTTCTCCAATACTTGAATTTATTAGATAATTCCATCTTACTTTGAATTTGTCACTAATTGTTTTTACTTTATATGATTTCTTCTTTGTATTGAAGTTTAGATAATTATTTTATTTAGTCTTTGTATTATAGATATTACCTCACTTGATCCCTCAATCCATACTCTGCTATTTGATCATTTTCAATTAGAAAGTTTAATGGAAGTTTGTTTTATTTATATTTCTTGATAAAGTATTTGTTTGCCACAAGTAGAGGTGTTGCCGGTTCCGAAAACGCCGATTCCAGTTTGTGAAATGTGAGAACCGGAACCAAACCGTGGTTTCCACGGTTTGGTCAGATTCAGTTTCGGTTGTTTTGACCGATTTTGACCGGTTCAATAGCCGGTTTGGTTCCCTCTTTTTTTTTTCGAAATTTTGTTTTTAATCTGTTATTTTATCTCGTCAATTTTTTTTTCCAGTTTGTAAATTTTGTTATATTTAATAATTAACTATATTACCAATAATACATTGTATTCCAAAGATTTTTTTAAATAATTTTCAAACAAATTAACTATTCTACTAGTAATTACATCACATAATTTTAAACAAAATTAGGAAAAAAACTCATTAAATTTTATTAGATGTCCTCACTTGTGGCAGAGGAATACCGTGGTTACAATACCGAATTTAATTAGACAATATAACTATACAATAATTAACAATACATGATAAATTAAAATACAAGTAAAAAAGGAAAAAAAACTAGAAACTTAAAATGATAAATTGAATTAAAATTTTCTTAAAATGAATTTTAAAAATATCGGAACTAGAAACTCTTTCTCCTGCTCCCCCTCATCTCCTTGGTGGAAATTGGTTGAGTTTGACTCTCTTGAGTTCCAATATTTTCAACTTCAAAACTTTCAAAATTTCTATTTCCACCAAAATTTTCCATTACTCCAAAATAAATATGCAAATATTAATTAAATGTAATAAAATAATAAAGTAACTAAATTAAACTATAGTAAAAAAGTAAAAGAAATTTGAAAAATATAATTGCAAAAACTAACTTTAAGAAATATAGAGAACGTAATTGCAATAATAAAATGTATAAATAACTAATAAGAGCAATTTGTAGCAAAATAAATTTTGGAGAGAGTGAGAGTGTAGAAGAGATTGAGAAAGAAGAAATGGTGTAAAATTGGTAAGAATGTGGTCGAGGTATTTATAGAGTTAAAAAATAAAAAAAAAAGGAAAAAAAACCTTTGGAAACCGGCGGTTCAAATATCTGGTTCAAACTGTCGGTTGAACCGGCAGTTTTACGGTTTCTAAAATGGTGGAACCGGAACCTAAACTGTAACCCTTCGGTTTTGGTCGGTCGGTTCAGGGTTCCAGTTCGGTTCTGATTTTGATCGGTCCGGTTCCGGTTCAGTTTGTCGGTTCCGGTTCCAATTTTACAACTATAACTACAAGTTTAGCCCATTTTCTCATCTTTATCTAGAGAAATCATTTTCTTTGAACAAATTTTATATGTGTAATGCTATTATTCTTTTTTTATTAAGCATTAACTAAATTCTTACTTGGAATGCAACTTTTTCGTTCAAAGTTACTGAACAATGTATTACTGCACTAAACTTTTTATTATTAGTTATAACAATTGTTTACTGAAAGATTTTTTTTTTTGCTTCTATTATTTTTGTAGATGATCCATATGAAACTTTTACATTTTTTGTTTTTCGTTATGGCTTTAAAATTGTCTTTCTTTTAATTTGTCTTTTATTTGTTATCAATTTGAAACTGGCTTTGAAAATATTAAGTTGTATTTGTAGTAAAACATTTATTATATGTGTAAAGTTTTATTATAAGTACAAAGTTTTTTCACATTTGAAATTAACAATTAAATAAAATGTAAAACTTAAAATTGTATTACAGAAAACAAAAATCACGTTTACAAAATGAACAATTAAATAAAATAACTCACAGGATTGCCAAGTAAATTTGAACTTATAACAATATAAAAAGATAAAATGACACAAAAATAAATAAAACTAAATATTATAAGTTTACAAAATCAACTCGTAAATAATTGATATAGTTGCTTTCTTCAATTCAAATATATTTTATCTCGTGGTGGTGGCTTTCTCAACAAAACAATGATATGTATGTGGCTTTCTTTCTGCTTGTGGTTGGATTAGTATGAGAAACCGATCAAAATAACTTTTGACTGTGTTTTTAACTAAAAATTAGGATTATAGTTACACAAATCTAAGTCCTTATTGGAATATACTTATGGTTTCTCTGTTTAAAAAATAAAGGGGAAATTCTTTGTGAAGCCCACAAAGAGTATTTTTGAATCAATATTTCTGAAATTTAAGTTAAGTTTTGACTGTGAAAATAGCGGTTCACTCCTCCTACCTTGTTTGGGATTCAATAAAGTTTATAGTTCCTAAACAACAATTTAAATAAATGCGTGTTCTTCTATGTTTTCTCTCAACAAGAATTGCAACCTCCTTTTTTAAAAAAATCTATATGGCTTCTACTTTTTTTTCCCAAGAAGACGTCTTCTACTTTTTTTTTGCCCAATAAGTTTATGCCACATAACCTAAATATGTGTAAAGCAATTCACGGTATTAACGTTCCAATTTAATTTAATTAATTGTTTTGGTGATTTATGGGGTGTGCCGTACTAATCAGGCTTCCAGCAGTTTTGCTTCGCACCGTCTCTGGCTTCTGCATTGAATTTGAAATCAATTTCAATCAATAGCGGGATCGGTTGAAATTGTCAAAAATTTTAATAGCCAAGATTAACTGAAATTCTGAAATTTCTTTTTAAAAAAACTAAAATTCCGAAATGCTATCTTTTTTAGGCTATCCGAGGAAACAATCAATGGGTACAATTATTCATTCTAATAGATTGTAGAGTCAAATTTAAGAATTTGTATTTTTTAAAATGGAGTCCTAAGTTTTTTTAAACATATTTTCATGTTAAATTTAATTTTAGTTGAATTTGACTAAAATCAGTACTGACTTGAGCATCAGAGATTCCTCAGGAGAGCAATCTGATCTCATTGTATTTTGTTTTTTCAGGTTTCAAGGGGATGTTCACGCTTCCAAAGTGTTCGAGTTCTTACCATTATCATTCTTCATTTTTCGAGGCAACAACATAGTGTAACATTAGAGTTAATATTTTTCATTGAAGTACACGTATTAATGGAGTCCTATGTTAAATTATTTCTAAACATATTTTTTACGTTAGATTTAATTTTAGTTGAATTTGGAGTGTGACATTAGATAATATTTTTCATTAGATTGGAGAGTCGAATTTAATAATTTTTACTTTTTAAAATGGAGTCCTAAGTTATTTTTAAACATAATTTTGATGTTAAATTTAATTTTAGATGAATTTGGAGTGTGACAATAGATAATATTTTTCATTGAAGTACACATATTTTATACTTTAATTTAAATTAGGGTCTATTTTTTAAGTTATGAATGTAGTTCAATTAATATTAAACTCTAAACCAAATACTTATAAAAAAGAGTAATTTAGATATTTAGTTAATGGTATATTCGACTTTTTCTTTTTGATTTTTCAACACCCATGCTTTTTAATAAAGTAAGATATGATCTTTCTTGGGTTACCCCTTTTGATTGAGGTTAAATGTTTTCCACAAGAATTATGTAATGATTATGGTAAGGGATAAGTGACGAATTGTGAATATGGAGACGATTGAAGAGTAGCAAATAAAACTTGAGTTAAGTTGGAATCAATTTATAGCTTCGCATTAAGTGATACAAAAATGACTATAACCATGATTATGATAGGAACTTGATGACAAGTATATGAGATAGATCATGGATTTGATTTAGTTGGATCATGGGATCTGGATATCATGTGAATAAATTCATTGGGCTATTTAAGCAATATTAGTTGGTAAAATTCGAATATGATGTATATTCTTTGCAATCTGGAGTTGCAATTGAGTTAGGAGTTCGATCGCGGTTTAAACTATTTAAGTTGTTTTCCTTGCTTCATGAGCCGGATGCATTGTTGGAAATTTTGATGCTCAGTCTATGACAGGTGTTTGAGGTTATGATTTCGATAGGTGGTTTTCAGGTTTTGCGATTTGGATATCGAGAATGCGTATAAATTTGGGAGTAGTAATTAAACAAGATTTAAGAGCTGAAGTTTGAGCCCATTGTCGAAATTTGGGAAATCATAAATTCCCTTAAGATATAATTAATGGAGGGTATGATTATTGAGCAAAGGTATGTATGATCCGCTTCACATCATTGTTCATGTGAGCTACCCATTCAATTTACATCTGGACCCTCTGTCTCTATAGTTGTAGTTCTCAGTATCAGTTGCCTTTGCTTCTAAATATTCAACAATCATTTTTGCATGTTTGTAATCACGGTATGCATAAGTTTGTACCCTCTATTTCTGCATCTAAATTTCTATGCATCATATGCCTTTGCGTTCGCATTCTTGAGTATCTTCTGTCTCTAATTCTGCACAATCTGTATTTTTGCATATTTGGGAGTGATTGAATTAGCGTGTTAGCAGAATCCTAGTCTGCTTCTATATGGATGGTATGTTCAAGTTCTGAATTACACTCTGATTTGGAGACTTAGGTTTGGTTTTGGCATCTGAATACAAGAGTAAATTAGACTTGGGAAGTTGAGTTGCATTGGTGATTTTGGTGTATCTCTGAATGTCAGCATGTTGGATTTGAGTGACTGAGAGCGCTAGTAGATTCGAGATAAATTCTTACGTTAGGGGTACATTTTATGTTTTGATTCGGATGGAGGTATTAGAGTTTGATATAACTGAGAAAATAAGACTATGTTGGTGTTTGGAGTACATGTCTAGTTACTTCGGTCTTGGTAGCGTGGAAATTCGAGGACGAATTTCTTTTGAGAGTGGAAGTATGTAATACCCTGCCGATTTCGATTTGATTCCCTATAGCTTCTCATTCAACTCTAATTTGATTCTTGGATGTTTTCAATGAAGATTAGGTGTTTAAGACTGTGATTTAGTGTTTTATGATGTTGATTAAGTGTTGAGGATGATTAATGATATCAATTTTGCAAGGTTGGGTGTTGTTAAGTCTCGGAAATGGTTTGACGCCTTTCTGGAAGCAAAGGAAGTCGAGGAATGTTGTCAAGAGCTTGATAACGTACGTTGCACTCTTGAAGATGTAAGTTATCTAGAGATACATCAAGACAAACGTTAAAACTTGAAAATGTACGTTATATGGGCAATTGGATTATCAACGTACGTTGGCATGTGGAAGACGTACGTCATGGTGTGTTTCTTCGAATTCGAGGCTTCTGTAAGCTTTACAACATATGTTAAAGGTTTGAAACATACGTTGTGATCACCCAAGATGTACGTTAAGCATAAAATGACGTACATTGCCTTTGAAAGTCATTGAAACGGTGTGTTTTGATATGTGGGTGTTTAAAACACCCAAAACCCGACCTCTCCGTCCGTATCCTTAATTTTTCACTCTTTATCACTCTCAGATCGATTATATCTCCATCTCATTGCTTCTCCCAACATTTCTAATCATCTCTAGAGGTAAGATTTCAGTTCAAATCTCTCTTTTTCATCCATTTCATGCATTAAATTTTTGAAACTCGTTTTAGGCCAAATTTGCTTAGGGTTTCGAATTTTGGATGTTTCTATTGAAATGGATGATATAGGTTGTTAGATTATTATTTTTTGAGGTTAGATTAACATGGATCAAGCTTTGAATCAAGATATTTGGCCAGTTTTTGGCTGGGCGAGGGTTAGCCACGAGTTTGGCGAAATGTTTTTTGTGAGATTTTGAGTTGTTTTGAGGAACCAATTGTACATATATGTTCTTGAGGTTAATTATGATCAATGTGGGTGTTTGGATTCGATTTCTATCAGTTGAATTGGAATTTGGACTATTTAGGTAATTTTTCATTGGAGGACTAAAGAGGATATTTTACATTTTGGGGACTAACTTGAGATTTTGAATATTTGGAGGATTAATTTGTACATTTTGAGAAATCTGAAGACTAATGAATGATTTTAGAGAGTTAGGGACTAAATTATAAATCTGGAATATTTTGGGGAGTGAATTATAATTTTTCAAAAATTTGATGACCAAAATGTAATTTTACATCGAGGTTCAATCTTCGAGGATAGATCTAGATCTCCAACTTGAGTTAGGTTTTCGGATGTCATGTGAAAGTCTGAGTTTGCATCTGCATAGCATAGATCGATATTGTCATACTACCACATTTCAATTTTTTCTGATACGTTTATTTATTATGGATGTATAGTGACTCATATAAGACTTTATTATTTTTCTAGATTTTGAGTGTTGCATACTTTTTGCACAGTTAATCAAGCATGAAGCTAATTAACTTGTATACATGGAGCAAATGTCATCCAGTTGGATCTCATACTCTCTCTTCTCTGCATCATGTTATCATTGTAGGTATAGTTTAAAAAACTCTTTTAACTTTTGTCTGAATTCATACTTGACCTATGTATAATTATGTTTGGACTTTTACTGTTACTTGTGTTGAATAACTCATGTGAATATTTGAAAAAACCAAAAAAAAAATCCATAATATAAAGACTTAATATTGAATAATTAATCTAAATACATGTGATATAGTATAGTCATAAGAACATATAGGGTATTACAGGAGATTCAACGAGTGGTTTTGTTGAATGGAGGGGAGAGGTAGGGTTGCCAGTGGATGGTTAGCTGTCGACTATGGTTGGGCTTTGGTGGTTGAGAGAGAAGGGGAGAGATGAGAGGTTGAAGAAAGGTTTGATCTGGTTTGGAAGATGGTGAGTTATTAGGGATTGGCCATTTCTTAAAATTTTCAACAAACAATGTCGTTTTAGCCAAAATAATGTCGGTTTAATTATATGCAATGCTTACTTGGATGACAAACAACAAATGGTGCAGCCTATTAAGTCGACCTTTACATCTAACGAAATCATTGCAGCAGGCTATAATTGATAAACACATTCATAATGGGTTTTTCTTTTGTCAAGTAATTCTTTTAAGATTGAGAAAGATCGTGAAGAAGTGATAGAAATCGAATAATTTGGGAATAAAAAAGTCATTGAGCCTTTTATTTTGACAAAAAGTTGAATCTACGCGACATTTTCTGTTTAAAAAATATCTTAAAAAAAGAAAATGTTGCATGTAAATTTTTCTAATAAAGACTCAGTCAGCAGTCCAACATTTATCAATAAAATCTTTGAACGTATGGAAAATTAGAGTTTAATTATAAAGTACGCCTTGTAGTTTTATTTGTCAAATTTACGCAGGAAAATCTATATGTTGATTTGATTCAATTTATTCGCTTTTCTTGCAGGTTCCTAAATGTTGATTTGACCAAATTTGGATAGATTAATACACTCATGTGCCACGTGTATTTATTCTATGTGTATTGATGTTTGACTCAATTTGAAAGGTGGACAAAATGAGATTTGATTATGACAGATGTAATGATATATTTGATTATGCTGGTTTTGTTAGTTTCACATATGCTAGTGACATATTTGGTTTGTACGTGTATTCTTATATTTCATTCAATTTGGAGGCTAATCATCTCCTCTCAATGCCATGTGTCATTAATTTAGGTGATTTATATGCCACGTGTTACGAATTTAGACTATGTATGTCATTTTATATTATATAGATATGGTTTTTTTTATCAATGGCATGTATAGGTTAATGGGTTGTAAAAATCGGTTGGTCTACTCAAAACTGCAAAATATTAGATAATGCCCAGTGTTTTCTTTTTTTGTTTTTAATCTACAATGTCTCATGCTTTCAACATTTATACAATTATTTACTTGGATTGCGTCTAATATGATATGAGATCAAGTCTGCAATCTTAACGCAGTATTCGCAGCTTTTTATAAGTTCAGAAAACAGTGAATTAAATATTTTCAAACCATACAGATCATTCAAACTTCTATTTTGAATTGGTTTTTTCGAAAACCAAACACGGACATCACTGATAACCTCAGCAAGGTAATGTGGTTATGACTAGATTTTGGGTCTCATCTATCAACTTAAATTTTTAAATAGATTAGTTATTGATATGGTGTCAGAACAGTTTATGATCAAACGGTCCAAGTTTAAAAAGAGAAAATGTTGCAAGTAAATTTTTCTAATATATTTTATTTCTCAAAGACTCAGTCAGCAGTCCAATATTGATCAACAAAATCTATGAACGTATGGAAATTTAGGATTCAGATATATTAATTGCAGAGTTTTTTTTTCTTAATTCTTTCCTTCCATATATATCACTGCCACAATCTTGTCTCTTCACACCCACAATTTAGTTTCTTCACATTCTTATAGCTAGCCCCATTCAAGTTTATGACAAATGGCCTCAATGGGTGACCAGCAACAATTAGTAATAACCCATGAAGAAGAAGAAGAAGAAGAAGAAGAAGAAGAAGAAGAAGAAGATGAAGAATTATTCATGCAAGCATTGCATTTTGCCATGTCCTCAGTCCTTCCTATGGTCTTGAAGGCAGCTATTGAGCTTGATTTGCTTGAGATAATAGCAAAATCTAAGAATAACAAACCACTCTCTGCTTCTGAGATTGCCTCTCAAATTTCTACACAAAACCCTGATGCTCCATTCTTTGTTGAACGTATTTTGCGCTTTCTTGCTTCTAATTCTATCCTCAAATGCTCTCTTGTCGCCGACGAAGATGGAAATTCTCGTAGATTGTATTCATTAGCACCTGTTTGTAAGTATCTTACTAAGAATGAAGATGGAGTTTCTATTGCCCCCTATTTGGTTTTTGTGCAG
>CAODLS010060100.1:0-10383 GCA_948243855.1 Flueggea neowawraea | reverse complement strand
AAGCATGATTTTAGACTTAATTAAGCTGAGTTTTAGCATTGTTGAGCTTTCTAAGTTTAGTGATCTCAATAAGTTTTTGGTTCAAGCCACCTTAATAGTATAGTATAGTAGAGATACTTACTCTCTACATCCCATAAAGATATACCAAGTTTTTTTTTTAATTTTTCCTAAATTATAGGTTTGTTTTCTTTTCAATTTTAATAGTTATGTTAATTGTATAATATTGTCCCTACTTAAATATATAGTAAATTATATTATTAATAATTTATTCGATTGTTATAAGTGCACGAGCTCAAGTCTGCTGCCGGTATCAGCTATGACTTTCGGAAACATGTCATAGCGCAGAGATAATGCCTGCATGGTAAAGTCCAGCAGGGGTATGTTACTATTGGTTACCCCGACTCCCCTTTTATTGCAAAAAAAAAAGATATTTTTAAAAATTTCTACTAAAATTAATAATTCTACCTAATTTTTTTAATCTTTGTAAAAAAATATTGTAGCATATTTATATGGGAACAAAGAGAGTATTTAATTAAAGCTAAATTTTATAATTTTCGAGAAAATTTTTAAGAGTATAAAGGGGAAATTAATATTTGGCTCTAAAATTAGATATAGGGACAAGTAAGAGACGTGTGAAATTTGGCCCTTCAAACGAGATAAGAGACAAATGGTGGATTTACTCCAATAACTTTGCCCCTTTCAACGAGTTGCAATGCCAAATGCACCACCACTCATATCAGCAACGCGTTAATCAGGTTTCTACGTGGGCCGTGGCACAGACAACATGTTTTTGGTTCATTCTGCAAAAGCAAAGTGATTACAAAGTGTCACACTTGTCATTTGTGATCTTCCTTTTTTCTTATTTTATTTTTCTTGTTTCCTAAAATTACGTTGTAATAAATTTATGCAACGTAACAATATCTAATTAATTTAAACTAAACAATTATGTGATAATCTTTCTGAAATCTACGTAACTTCTTTCAATTTTTTTTCTGATTAAATAGTTATTTGCCTAGTTTTATTTATTTTATAAGTATTTGTAATCTGATTTTTGTTTTTGTTTACTAGTATATTTTGAAATTTAGGTGCATTAATCTAAAATTATTTTTGATGTGTCATAATTTTCACATAAATTAAGAGTCGAGATCAAAGGTAATTTACAAACATTCTTCTTCCATAACCCACTAAGCCACTTTTTAATAACAAAATCGTGCGGACTAAAAATTTAAAGCAAACAATACCTCCTCAGAGTTAGGCCATGAGACTATATATAGATAAATCATGATTCTCACATTAATTAGGAGCCAATGATAAGGCTAGTCCATAAATACCATTCTCTTTAATCCACATACACACTTTTTAAAAGATAAAATTATTCATGTTTAAAATCTATAATGGTTAATATGTCAGCAGAGTGAACTTAACTAGTATCGAACATCTTCATAACTTTTTTATTTTTTTATGGGAAAAGAAATAGCTCGGCCGGATCAGCTTAGCCATTTCCAATGTTGTATAATATTCGATGGTAAAAAAATGTTGCATAATATTCATAAAAAAAACTCTCTTTTTATTCAAGAAGATGAGAGAACTCTTTCTCAAATTTTTAATAACATATAGCAACCATGACATTAATCCCTTTTTTTTATGTGAAAAATAATTGCTATCATATATCTTGGATCTAGCGGAAAACAACATATACAAAATGAATCTAAGGACAAAGTGTATAACCTTTCAGCCAAAACAAACATACAAGACTCTTAATAAACTATTGCTTGCATTGGTTCATTATTGCATGTACTGATTCATTATTGCATGCACGATGAACCAAAACTTAAATAAAAACGAGTCCTTCCAAGATTCATAAAGATTTGGCTTCTTTCTCTGTAGTGCGGGTACCCTAAAAAATTCCCATTAGTAGGTCTTTGATTATTGAGGTGTGGGAAGTGGAAACAGTTCGTCCCAATTCATTTGATAAGATTTTATTGTTTTTAACAACTCCCTCTCGAATAGAGTTTTAGAGACCCACAAGAGTTAGTGTCCAATTCTTCCCTCCCCACAACTATAGAGCAAAATTACTTAAAATAACCTAAATTTAACACTGTTCATCAAAAAATACTTATTGTTTAAAAGTTATTATGAAAATATGACACGTCGTTAATTATCCCTTTATATTTTCCGTTAAACATCTATGTGGGACGCTGACTTGTATGTGTTGATGATATGGCAAGGAAATTTATAGTCCAACTCAGCTATTAAAGTCCAAGAACAACTATTATTGTACAACTCAACTATCTTCTTTCTTCATCTCTCTTTGTCTCTATTCTCTCCACTTCTACTGCACCAACTACAAACAAAAAAACTCTCTCCTCCTAAGCACTTTAATATTCAACTTCTTAAACCCTCAAACCCATATCTCTCTCCCTCTCTTTGTAAAATCCCCAAATTCAAATCCCTACCACACAAAAATTCAAATCCCCAACTATATGCATAAATCTCTATACCTATTTATAGTAATCAAAGAATTTTAATTTGTGACAAAGAGAAATGGATATCGAGTTAGTATGAGTGATTCGTGCGAACTGAAACAAATCTCCTAAACTAATTAGGTTCACTTGCCGATTATGATCCGAGTGTATCGTGAAACATAATATAGTCCACAACATCAAACATCCTCCTCTTTCAACAAACTATATTCATATATCTTCTCCTTAACTTTTAGGCTCTTTCATATTTTGATTGGACCAAATGAGCCACAAGAGATATTTGAACGAAAATAAATGATTAAAACTTAGGTGAAAATCTTTAAATGATATTGTGCAGAATGTTGGCCCATTGAAAGCAAACAAACAAAGCAAAAATTGCCAAAATGTACAGTAGAGGGAGGCCCATGAATAACCAAAAATTTGACAAATTAGGTTTGCTAGGGCCATCAATGACGTGGCACTGATTCATTGCATCATTTGGATACCAATTAAGATTCACTGGAAGGTCCGGAACGAATGAATGGGTGTGGCTTTAAAACAATTGTGCTCTTACATTATGATTGCTACCTTTGACTATTTTTCTCCTATTTTCCTTTTTAAATACTTTATCCGTTCTATACGCTAATTATTTTTTATAAAAATTAAAAAATAATAATATTAATAATTAAATTTATTTAATTTTATAATTTTTTATTTATATTATTTGACTAAATGTATTAATAATTAAAAAATTAATTAAAAAATTAAAATAAACTTATAATTTTACTAATAATAAAAAATAAATATTTATTTTGAGACATTTAAAATAAAAAATATATTTATTATTATAAGATAGAGAAAATAATAATTTTCATGACCTATTAAACATAAATTAGGGTTGTTGCGGCTTTAGTAAAGAGCAACATTCTTATCAAATTTATAATTTAATAATATAAAAAATTGAGATATAAATAATACAAATAAAAGTGAAACCCTCCTACTACCGTGACAATACTAAGCAAAAGGACTGTAAAATAAAAACAACATTATTTCTTAATCTCAATTTCGTTTACCTCTTGGTCTTATCAAATAATAATTGTGTGATTGTTTTGTGTCGACTCATCTAACATGCCAGTAAATATGTTAAGTTAGCATGCTAATAAAAAAGATTAGCAGATTCTAACAAAGAAAACAAATAGATAAAATCAAATTTATATATTAAAATGAAAAATAAATTAAAATTTTGTGACATTAATAAAAAATAATAAAATTTTATGTTCTTTTTATAAATTTATGTAGAAAAATATGGGAGGCGTTTGTTTAAAGTATTTATTTACCTTAAAAATAAAGCAATTTATTTTTATAATCTATTTATATCAATCTATCTAAAATAAAAGAAGTAAAAAATCTTAAACTTACAAGAAGGGAGACTTTGGTCTTTCGCCGCTTCCCATACTTATTAAAAAGAGAAGAGAAATCAAAGAGCCAATGGAATTGCAAATAGCCAAATATGAAAAAAAAAAACAAAAATCTGATCAATTTTCTCTATAAAAGGACTTCTCATCCATCCACTCACCCATTCATTCCGCTCCACAATTTCTTTCTTCTCATTTTCTGTTATCAATGGCTTCTAATGGTGAGATTTCTTCTTTCTCTTTCTCTCCTTTCGCATTCTTTCTTCTTCTTTTTTTTCCCCTCTTTTTCCTTCTTTTTTTTGTTCTTATATTATTGTAGTGTCACACATCACATAAAAATCGAGACTAACGATTACATATAAGCACCTTGCTCTTTCAAACCACTCAGACACATTTTCAAAGACAAAACCATGAAAACCAATGAGATTAGAGCGTACAATACCTCTTTGGATGAGCCTAGTACACGATCGTCGAGAGACACGGTCCACAACAATTGACGTCTTCTGTGAAAACTCGAGCAAAAAGCCGTTGAGCTAAAGCAATTTTCCCAATCCCCTTAGTCTTGACTGTGAAACTATTGTAGTGTCATGCTCTACCATTGCCTAAGAGTCGAGACTAATGGTCGTTTATAATTATTTTTCTCCCTCAAATCACTAAAACACCTTTTTAAAGACAAAACCGTGAGAGCCTATGAATTCAAAACAGACAATACCTCAGTTGATGAATCCAGTATGCGATCGTCGAAGGACATGACCCACAACAATTACAATTTTTGTTTGAATTATAAATATTTTTTGAAGTTTTTAGAATTCAATTCTTCAAACTTTATAAGTCAAATCTATAAACAATATGGTGTATCTCGTTTTTCTTGAGAAACATCTTAAAATGTATGATACAAATTATAAAATTTTATAAGTCTTATTTTTATGTACGTCTCAAGGTAAAGTCATAAACTTTTGTTGGCCTTTTGTTTTTTCAGGTAAGGCAGTCACAAATGGTGGAAATTTGAGTTATGATGAAGCAGGATCGTTGACGAAAGGTTTACTACTTATTTCATCCATCAACAAAATTGTATGAAATTTTAATTAAATTTCATATAGTTATGTCATTTTTCCCAAAAAAAAAATCATTTTTAAACTTTAGAAATTTAAATTTTATCCAGAGCGCAAGTAAAAAAAAATGCAAGCTCACTATATGTTAAATATTTCCATAATTAGAAAAAGGACAAATTTTCCACCACTAAAATCTTGAAATGGTAGAACGAAATTATCGAACTAATTAACTACACATCCTTTAATTTTTACATATTTTCACATAGCATTGTTATTAGTCAGAAATTTTTAAATGATAGAGATACAATAAGGAAACGTACATAAATTTGGAGATCTCTAATTAATTAACTATGCAAACCATAAAATAACATTATGTCCCTATCTTATGAATTTAGATTTTTTTTTTTGTTGTTGTTGGTGGGGAGGTCTCCGTTAATTATTAGTCCTAAGTGGACATTTTCTAAACAAAAACAGATATTAATTTTATAACGTCTTTATACTCCCTTTTGGTAAGTCTTTGTTTTTCTTTTATCAAGTACAACAACGATCAAGACCCCAACTCCTCGATGCTGCTCGAATCCACGTCTTAAGGGACGTGGACTTGGAAGTTTTTATTTTTCCTCTTCTTTTTCTCTCAAGAATCCAATTGCATAATGCTCAACGGACAACTAGCATCAAAATTCAACACTACTTTGCGACAAAATCTTTTCGTTGCAAAGAGGCAAGCCAATATGATAGCCATACTCTTGCTAGGGCTGCCATTAATCATGCTAGCCCTTCTATTTGGCACAATCCTCTTATAATTGAGGATTTGTTGCAAGCTGATGTTATTTATCATTAATTTATGATATCCTTTTCCTTAAAAAAAAAGGTGCTTTGCGACAAAATCCTTTTGTTGCGGCTATTTCTTTCGATGCAAAATATGTCGTTTTCTTGCAGTGTTTAGGATAAACTGTTTACGCACCGAAGAAATTCGTTTAAAATAAATTGTTTTATTTTGGTAAATACTAATGACTACTAAGTTCTAAAGTAATTCGCTAAATATTTTCAGTTTATGTAGTGTAGCATATAAATATTAATTTTGAAGTAAAATACATACAAAATGTTTTTTATAAATAAATGGTGAGATATATTAGAAAATTCCAAACATTGGTTAATTTGTTTTAATAAAAGACACACTTTTAAAAAAAAAAAGGTAAATAGAACATAAGAAAGAGCTATCCTTACTAAAAAAAAAAAAGAAATACAAATTTATGGGAAGCACATATATTGCAAGCTTCAAAATTCAATTTGGGTTTGTTCCTCCAATAAATGATAAAAAAAAAAAGAAGCAATAAAAATTTTTGGGAAACACATATACCACGTGAGAGTGCCACATTTGTCAAGAGAAAATTTAAAAAAAAGGAATAAATGATGTCCACGATATTGCATTTTTCTTTCTTTTACTATTCTATATAGATCATACGCGTGTTTTTGTCCTATTTATAGGAATTATCGACGCCAATATTGAGAAATGGCTTTTCATTAATTAATGTTGACAAAAATAATCTCATAGTAAACATTTCATAATAAAGAGATAATATATATATAGTAACGTTTAGTAGAAGTATACTATTATTAGTTACCATCGATTCTTAAAAAAAAATCTCATAGTAGTAAATTACAAAAAACCTTTCTATTTTTTTACTGTCATCTAACTGTTGAAGACATTTTCTTAGGAGGGCACCACAGTACTTAATGGTCTTGCACTCAATAAGGATTGATCATTCAACCCACATTGGATACCAATTGGTGTTTAAATTATTTGTTTGAGAGTCATTTTTAGTATTAAATAGTCGAGAGTTTAATTTTTAGTGAAAATAAATAAAATGAGTTAAAAAAACCTACATTGGATATAATTCATCTGGTTGAGCATATAATTATTAGTATATTGTTGGAATTGATTCCATAATTTGTGAGGTTAAGAGAGATTGATTACATTTTTTCTATTTTTTTAAAAAGAAGATTCTTCTCTTCAAAAAAAAAAGAAGATTCTCTGTTTTCTCTAACTAATACGATACATAATTTTATTTGCATTTTCATTTTTTTAATTTTTTTTATTGAAGAGAATCCAAATATTTTAATAGAGGCTGATTTTTTATTAGCAAATTAAGTTCTTGAAAATACTAACATTTTGGTGGTCTAAGTGAATGAGACATAAATCTCTTAAACAATCATCTAGATTTAAATTATCATAAAATTTATAGTGTTATATATGAAATGTATCGTATTAAAACGGTCACTCTAAACTTATGAAATTTTGTAGTATTTGAAAGGAGATGTTATAGTTATAACATTTATTTTAATTTATTTAAAAGAAAACAAAATAAGTTCATCACAATCATGAAAAGAGTTTATGAAGCGAGTGTTGTGTAGCCATGCGCATTTCAACGAGAAGCCTCAGAAACCATTATTAAATAAATTGAAGAAACACAAACTGATGAATCAACAGGAATCATTTATGGGATTGCACAAATGGCAGACACATGATTCAGATCCAAACGTCGGACATTCATGAAAACGACAACAGCAGCCACCGTATGACGACAAACAAGGAAAAATAAATAAATACTAATTGATGAAAAATAGGTCCTAGAGGTGACGTGGCAGATGGTAATTGGGTCACGTGATACCGTCACTAATAACCCAATCTTCACTTGCCAGATTCACTTACCTCCAATAATCCCTCTTCGCTCTACTTCTCTTTTCTAATCTAGCCAAGCCAGCTACTTTTTCTCCTTTTATTTTTTTATTTTTAATTTTGATTCATTTCATACATTTGTTCTAACTGAATATTCATTTTTTTAAATGAATTACTTTCGTATTAAAAAAGTAAATAATATAAACTTGATTTTTCCAAAACTTACTTTTTTTTCCAAAAACATAATTTCTAACCAAAAATTTAATTAATACAAAACTAGGACTTATTGGATTAAAAAATCTAATAGATTGAATCGGTTAAAAAAATCTAGTTGAAACTTTTAAGATATGATTTTTAAAATTTTGAAAAAGGTATTCTAGTAGTTAAATGTACTTCAACTCTATTAACTTCATTTTTGTTTAAAATTAAATTTGTAAATTCTTTCGTGCACCAAAAATATTCAAGATTAAAATTTTTTAATTTTTTATAAATCATTTTATCTACTCTTATCGAGAATTAAATTTTCGATCATTTAATATTGGAGTTTACTCTAATATCATATTTTTATAAGGTAAAAAACCTTTACAACTATAATTTCATAATTTCATCTATTTAAAGTGTCATATTTAAGCATTAATTCCATTTGGATAGAACTACAATATTTACAGTTATACGAAAGAAAGACAAAAGAATACTTAACTATAATTAATTTTTAACCAGTAATTTTCATTTATAACTCATATTTTTTTTATTAAATCACCCAATCTCTGCATATATTTTTTATATTTAACTTATTTAAATTTAAACAAAGTAAAATAATAGTATAATTTTTTTGTATTGATGCGTTAAAGAGGAGTTCATATTAATCTAACAAAGTTTCCCATCACAGTTAATAATTAAAGCCAGGCAAAAGCCAGCTACCAAGCGAAGTTAGTAAGCCAGCCACACCAATCCCAACCAACCGCTCCGGAGAAAAGGTGCATAAAACCCCACACATATCGAAGTCCCCAAAACCCCAGAGAACAGCACAACCCATCCAAACAGAGCACACTGAGAGGTTCCATTTTTGCTTACATAGCACCTCCTTTCTCTCTCTGCAACATTTGCATTTCTGTTTCACGCTGATGCAACAAAAAGGCAGAGTCTTGAACCGTAGATCAAGGAGCTTTTCTCGTTCTCGCCTTGCTGTTGAGGGTTGTTAAGTCTCCACATCACTCCCCTTCTCTCTATCCCATCAATCCCCTACCACAACCAACGACAAAACCCTCTTCGTGTTCCTTGTTTCGTCGACAATGGCTTCATTGGGTACATGGGTTCTTCACCATTTTGTTTGTTTTGATATTAAAATGTTGAGAATTGCTGGATATTTAAAAAAGTGGGCAACTTTTTTAGGCTAAAATGTTTGATATGATGAAAATTATTACGTGAAAATGCTAAATGTTTCAATTTTCTCAACCAAAGAAGCAGAATTGTGTTTTATTAATGCTGGTTCTTTTTTTTTGGGTTGTGTAGTGGAAGAGAGGGAGGTTCAGAAAAACTATTGGGTGGAGCACTCTGCGGATTTGACTTTGGAGGCTATGATGCTTGACTCTAAAGCCTCTGATCTTGACAAAGAAGAGCGTCCTGAGGTACACTGTACTATATATGCATATGTATCGTGAAATGCACGTACTGTGGTTTTTAGAGGTGCATTTTGTCTGTACATATTGTGATTGCATTATAAATTTATAATAATAGATGGTTCGGTGCTCTATTAATGTGGATTATAAAAGTTTGATCTTTTTTTTATATTGCTGAAAGATTTCTCTTTGAAATGGTTTGATCTGTTTTGGTGATTTAATTTAGTTTGATTTATATATTTCTCATTTCATTTTCTTCTCAAAAGAGTTTAATTTTTTAGTGAAAGCTTTGTTTATTTGTTATTTTGGAACTATGGTTTTATGTATAATTATTTCATAGCAGCTGTGTCCACTCTTGAACAAAGAAAAATACATATTTATTTGTTTAATCTGATCAACGTTGGTAAGTTGTCGCTCCAAATTTATTTTTTTAGAACTGATAAAAAAATGAGACGAATTTTTCAAAGTTTAGCTGATTGTGCTTTTCTCAGAGATGGTTTTGTTTGCAAACGATGGTAATGATACTGAAAGCACATTCTTTGTAATGAAACAAATAACCTATATCAATATTTGGATTTTTTGTGCTTCATTATGATATAGCAGTTGTTGATTCCACCAAAAACAGCATCGATAAATTATAATCAGGTTTTGAAGATAATTAATTATTTTTAGCGTTTATACATCTTATGATCTGAGTGGATTATCTGCAGGTACTATCTCTGCTCCCACCGTATGAAGGAAAATCCATTTTGGAGTTTGGAGCAGGCATTGGTCGTTTCACTGGGGAATTAGCTCAGAAGGCTGGCCAAGTGATAGCTGTGGACTTCATTGAGAGCGTGATTAAGAAGGTGAATGCATGAAACTTTATGCTCACAAAGATGTTTTTGCTTATGCTTGCCAAATTGGATATAGAGTAGCTAAATCATTTCTTATATTTGTGTTCTTCGGCTTGCAGAATGAAACCATTAATGGACATTATAAGAATGTTAAGTTCATGTGTGCTGATGTGACATCCCCAGAACTCAACTTTTCAGAGGAATCTGTAGATTTGATATTCTCAAATTGGCTTCTTATGTATCTCTCAGATAAAGAGGTAGTTGTTGTTAACTTCTTATCTGCTGATACCTTCCTTTCAGTTCATTGCATGGTTTTTGT
>CAODLS010059906.1:0-12694 GCA_948243855.1 Flueggea neowawraea | reverse complement strand
ATTTGTCTTCATCATCCTTAATTTTTAATTTCCAGAACAAGTTTAAATTGACAAGTGCAAGCTTTTTTAAAAAAATATTTTTATTTACATTATGTATACTTTTCTTTTATTTTTTTGTGATAATATTTAAAGTTAATAAATTAATTCACAATATTTATAATTATATACAAGTTTATTACCGTTGCTATTCTATTAGATTCACTGCTACATTAATTAACAGAGAAAACTACCAGAATAATAATGGTTATAATTTTCTAAATACAAATTGTACATTAGTTTACTAAATTTTAAATATTAGGGTAAAATTATGCAATACGTTGGATATAAAAATGACTTTCTTAAAGGAAAATTTATGTACCGAGACTGAATTGTCGGACAAAAACAATTGTTATAATTTTAAAAGATCAATTAAACATATTTGTTTTAGATATAATTTGTGATAAAACAAAAATTACATATTATAATTCACCAAAAAGTACTTTTAAAAGGAAAATATTTAGTAATGAACAAGCTTACCATTCCAACTACTTCGTCTCCACCCACCACACCAGTACCCCTCAAACAAACATTTAACAATCTCAAAACTCTTAAAATCACATACAAACTAATTAGACAGGAAACGGAAAACAGAAAATTATTTTTTAAATTAAACAGGCCCTAATATTCTCAAATACAAACATTTTAGTTTTATAAATTAAATACAAAAGGTAGTTCATTCTGCACTAAGAAAACAGGCATTTTCGGTGACTTGAAAATGTTTAATTATGTGAAACTTGTGAAAGAAATTTGTGAAGTATGATTTGGACATATATATAATTTGTGAAATGTATTGAGCATTTCCAAACTAGTGACGACATTATAAATATTCTTAGTCCATATAGTTGTCCCACAAAGGTCCATACTCTTCTTGCATTATTGCATCCTTAGATACCTACTTGTTAATCAATGCCTACATTATATTTTACTACATTTTCTTTTAAAAATCCGATCAAACAAACCTCTTTTTTCGGTAAACAAAGTATATAGCATATTTTTTTTTATAAAAAACCGCGTTTTTGAATTTTTATATGCAAGTGAGTTATCGGTTTATATTCATCATAGAAGGAGGGAAAACGTGAAAAAAGGAGCCGTAACATCTTGAATATTAACAACTTAATAATGTTTAATGTATATTATATATATGAACACTCAATTTTTACTAACATGTAATATATATACACTTTTATATCATTTTTTAATAAGTTATTTTATAAATAAAATCTCGACCCTTTAATTTTAAAATTAACTCGAGTGTTAATATATATATATAATTCTCTAATTTATAAAAACAAGTACGAGTATGTAATAAATATACAACTACTCGATATCCAGAGTTAAATTTAACAAATATACAAATTATTAGAAAAATGTAGTTCACTCATGACAGGTCGATTGATTTAAGTCTAGTTCGGTGAAGACTTAGTTGTCTTGCTCATGAGTCTAACTCAATTAGGTCAAACCCTAGTTGAGTAAGTAGCAAAACTGAACTATACATAAGTATATAGAGAAACTCACATGTGTCAACTATAAATAGTTGACACATACTCCTAGTTAAGGTTGGAACCTCCACGTTATACACCACACTAAAACATCATCTTCTCTTTATAGAAAAGTAAGACCATCGACCTCCATAGCTAAAGAGGAAGAAATTGTTCTTCCTTCACCACTCCTGATTTCAGTGTTTATGTAGATCTTCATGTGACACATGAAAAACGAAATTAGTTCATGTTATTCTCATCGTTAATCAACGAAAGTGATTTGCATACTAGATTAGCATAAAACCTAAATCTGCTTTCGCTTTTACTTATATTTTTCGTTATATATATTGATATTAATAATTCGAACCACTTATTAATTTTTTATTTATTCAATTATTATTTTGTTACATGTGATATTGTCACACATGTTAATTGATGCCCTTTTCACTGATCTATCATGCCACCTAGTTGGCCTAGGTGGGGACAATGTACTGATCCTCTTTGGCTATGATCATCAACTTATTGTTTCACAATGCTTGTTACTGTGTATGATTAATATGACTATACAACTTTGCTGGCCAAACCCTAGATAGATATATATGGTTGCAACTTCTAACATTGCTTTAAGTTTCAATTTGCCTCCTACTAAATTTGCAATGATCAATTGTTTTTCAAGAAATTGGTAGGTGAAAATATATATATCTTGGTTTAGGTGGAGAAAATGTCGATCTTACAACAATTAAACACTAGTGCAGATTGACTGAGTTGGTAAAAAAAAAAGTTGGTAATTTAAAGATTTTGCTTTTTCGTACTATTTCTCGAAGATATTTTACAACAAATTGAAATTGAAGTAAATTTGTTGATATGTCTATTTATCGGGAATAGAAATGCAACAAACTGATACTGAATGAGTAGCTAATGTAAATAATTATTCAACTAGTTCAACTCATTTGGAGACCCATTGAGAAATTAGTCTGAAAATTAACGTTATTTCATATATCGATATTCGATTTACTAGTCGACTTTTTGTGGATTAAGAGACTATAATTAGAAATTATTGTCTCCTTAAGTTATCAATAAATTTGTAATTCAGGGAATCCATCTCCAGAGTTTGAGGTCTTCGAATTCTTTACATTAGAGTCTTCAAATTCTAGGCTGCAAATTAATTTATTTGGGAGCCTCAGCTCTCATTTATCGGCTACCAATTCTTTAATTTGCTTCGATGGTAAATTCTCCTCGGGCTTAGCTCCTCAACTCTACACAGAATTAAACACATGAAAGGAACAAAGACTGGTTTTTCATTCCCCATAGATGAAACTAAAGACTAACTAAGTGATTTTTTCACATAATTCCTACCAAAAATTTGTACTTTAGATTCTTTATATAAAACCATTCTAGTACTTTTACTAAACTACAAAAAATATTTGTAAAAAAGCAGCGATTTGAGTGCTCCAATATCAGAAAGCTGAGAGAGAAGTAATTAGGTTAGTGAAGGGCATGCAAAAAGACGATGAAGGTGAGTGGGAATGTGGAAGAAGTTGAATAAAATCAAATCATGGTTGACAGATAGGTAGGTAGGGGGGGAAAATCATAAAAGAGGAGAGCTGAAGAAGGGCAAGTGGAATTGTGGTCCTCCAAAGATTGGCTTGCAAGTGCTCTTGTGGTCCTCAGAACAAATCCTATTTTTAGGGAGAGTCTGTACATTCTTATCCTTTCGTTCAAGGTTCCAAAACCCACCAATAATATTAATAATAATCATCTCTTTTTTATAATATGTGCTAGATTTTTTTTTTGTGTATTGCACTCGGTATTCTTGATTGTCCCACGTCGACCTGATAGAACTTAACGGGTACTAGACATTTTGTTTTCATTGATTTTAACAAATTAATAGTACAATTACAATCTTTCAAAGTTATTTTTTTATGTCATTTTAATTATTTGTTCTTACTGAAAATCAAACTTACGACTCTTTAATGCTGAAGTTGTCTCTAGTACTCTAGCACAATGTGTAATTTTACAAAGTTGATGATATATTATTTAAATACTCAATAAACATCGACATGTGCAAATTGAGTTGCTCTTAATACGATAGTTGGTTCTATGTAGGGATTTTTATATTAGAATTTGTATTCAGTTGTTGGTATTACTGAAATTTTACTTTAAAGCCAATAAAATTAGGTAAATTATACAATTAAGAAAAGAAAAATGATACAAGTTTTATAAGTATAATCTCGTACATATATTATGAATACAATTATATTCTTCATGTCCTAAAATGTACATCTCTAGTTATTTTCTAATTTACACAAATCTTTCATTATTTCCACCACGACAGGATTCGGGATAACGAGAATCAATAATATATAGAATAATCCCAAGTCAGGAAAAACAAACAAGTATGATATTTTTACTCTAACAAGTCAAATAATCATGGGAGAGCATCTTGTGAAGCATAAATTTGCACACAACTTAAATACCCATCAAAAGAGGGAAAAAGGAACTAATACCATGTGTTAAGCTGTTTAAGGCCACATTGGAATCCATAACTGTGGAAAAATTGATGCCAATTTGTTTCCATCACAAGGCAAGTTCATTTTCTGAGACAAGTGCGCCACGAAAAGTATGGATCGAAAACAAACGAGAGTACAAAATAGAAGTCTTCAATAAGAAACATTTGTCCATCTAATGTTACTAAGTTGTGGATAAGCCTACCACATCCCATCCTTCCATGTTTGGGGGCTCTTTTTTTGCTTCGCTACCATTGTCACACGTATTCGATTTCGACTGTTCAATTTTTGTGTCCAAACTTTTTTTGAAAAAGATATTCTCAATCGAATTGGCAAATCATATTTGTGTTATGATATTTATATATTATACATAATTATATACAATATAAACACGATAAAAAATTAAATTTTTTTTAAACGTGACGTATTGTAATCATATACTCTGTAATTATGTTGCCGTGATAAAAATTGTCGCCTTGTATTCACATCTTGGGTAACTTGTCCCTTTGGAATTTGTTTGTGAGTGAATAATACTGTTATCTGTTTGTTTGTTCCGTCTCCCTATGCGTAAAGGTGTGAGAAGGCCTTTGTTCGGACATTTCGCCCCCCCTCCCTTCTTCATGCATGGAATTTGGCATGCTTTGGAATACCATAAACATTGACCAATCATATAATTTAACTGTTTTAACTAGACTAATTGTCAATTTGGTGACTAATTCACGTATTAAGGGAAAATAATAGTGTTATTTATATCTTAATCTATTTAAAATTAATTATAACTTTAATGGTGCATGAATCATATGAGATTTTAGCGATCAAGTTATCTTATCGAATAATAATTTCATTGTCAACTTATGTTTGGCAGAAAGAATTTGGGACCACTTTTTAGCCAAGATTAGTGAAATTTTAAGGATGCTAAGAGTAGGCATGGAGGAAATGACTTGACAAATAAAGGGTGGAATTCATAGCATTTCCTCTAGTGGATCTTTCAATTTCATCTTCAAAGAGTAGTCAAAAAAGTTTGTCTAACTATAAGCATACTTTACTCATCAAATTGGTAATCCACAAATGTTTTCCCTTGTCAACGGAATGATCTTTTCCTCCGATTTTGCTAACAATTTTTGTAAAACTCTTCCAAACTGAAAATTCCTATCAAAACCAATTATGCTATACATGAATGGTTGAAAACCCGAACAATATCTCAATATCTATGAATACAAATAAAGTGAGGTCAGATTGTTCTTCTAAGAAATCTCCAACATTGAAATTAGTAGTTCAATAAAATATAAGTGTAAGTATCAGATAATAAAACGTATTTTTATAAGTAATCATAAAGTCTATATACAGTGTGATAGTGAGTAAATGGTCTTCTATATAATATTTTGTAACGTTATATTATTGATGATTGTTTTTGTAATGTTTTGATTTAATTTGACATTTTGTAATGACTTTTTAGGTTTGTATGAATTTTTGGCACATATCTTGTCAATTAGAAAAACTAAATTCAATTAGAGTAAAATTAAACTCATTGAAAACTGAATCCAAACTTCCCGTGGCGACGAGTAAATCGAAGCCCCAACAGTTTTTATTGTGGAATTCGTCTGGTCTCTCTTTTTCTTTGTTCTTTGTGGAGACTAAAGCTGAAAAGTTGCTGAGAATGACACAGTGGGTTAAAACATAAAAGAGAGAATGAAATGATTGTTGCTGGAAAAAAAGGGCAGAAGATGACAGGAGATCAGAACACAAAGGTTACTGTGAAGTTATTGCAAAGCTTATCTGCATTGGATCGTGAAGATGATGATCATTTGTTATCTCTTTTCCTCCATTAAAAAATCATAAATATTGTACGTTCTGCCTCGTGTAACTATGCTATTATACTCCAATGCAGTGGAATTTATGTTTCAGTTAATTAATCACACCACCACTCACTTTTATTGCTCAAAACCCACCATGCCCCATCCCACTTATTTTTCTTTTCCAGTGCTTTCTTACCTCAATAAATATATAAATGTCTTATCGGCGTTAGAGAATGTGATTAAAATCAGATTTTTTGCATCATCTATCAATTTAAATTTTTTAAATGGATTGATTTTTGATTTGTCATCAAAACAGTTTATAACTCATTGAAAATCTCGCCGTTATTAGTTATTAGCTAATCAAAATTGAATTAACTAAGTGTAAACAAACATTTTCAAAACATGTGCAAGAGACTTCCTCTGTGCTTGCACATAATTAATTCAGACAAGATCCTGGTTAATTACAATGGAACATATAGACTTGTCTGATTCACCAAGTTTTACACAACATGTACAATACTGCCGGCACTTACAAAGCTAACCAAAATACGAAATAATTTTAATAATTGGATTCATACGACTAACTACAAAGAAATAATATATCCTAAACTTATAACCATAAAAAAACATTTGTCTAATTGTTGTGTTATTGTGCCCATTATTATACTTTGATTTTTCATTATTGATCTCATGCTTACTGAATAATTATATTGTAAGAGCTTATTTAGAAGGGTAGAAAATATAATATATTAGATAGTTTTTGAAATGATGGGTAATAAGTAAATAATTAAAAAAGTGAAAAATGTCACATTTTTTAATAAAATTAATTATATAAAATATATTATATGTTATTGTTATTAAAGGAGTTTAAATATTTATATATATTGGCCTCAAATAAAAATTGTATGATTAGTGTCAGATACTGCTATTAGTCATTATTAATTTATCATATTTAATGTTGAGATCAAAACAGTATTCATATTAATTTTTGAGTTATGCAAAAGTCAATATAGACAATGAACCCACCAAATCAATTAAAATAAAAAAAAATTGTAATTAGTGTGAATAACGAAATGTTACAGAGATTGCCGATTCTTTTGTATAAGGCGAAAACAATAAACAAAACATAATGATAAGTCATTTTCTAGAACATTCATATAAGTCAAGACCATTAGTATTACTTACTATAATAATGATTAATTAAGTGATTTCTGGTTTTGTTGGTTAGTGCATGAGATTAGGAGAAACTAATCAAATTAGGACAGTAAATGGATCTTGTGACTTGTGTAAATGCGTGGAGCCATCGCAACCGTCCAAAATCTAGCGTGAGTGGCGTACCGTAATTGGTATATGTTGACACCCATGCAAAATCCCCAATTAATTTTTGAGAAATAATTTTGCAAACTGTATATATAATCATTACTAACACATTTAATATAAGGACAGCATCATTTTTTATTTTTTTTTAGTTTCATTTTTTAAGTTGATGAGTCATAATTCTTACAATTATTTTAAGAATTCAGATCAATAATTATTTATATATATATTTTTTAAAAAAATTAGATGTATTTTCGAAGGTAAAATCATACCAAATAACAATAAATTTAAAATAAATAATAATATCTTAATTGATAAATTTAATAATTTTCAATAAACAAGATTCGTAATAATTAGTGTCGTCTATACTCAATTGCGTTTGAGGATCCTCAATGGAGAAACATTTCACTAATATTCATCATCTATTTTAGAAAACTTTGTATATGATCCTTATTTTTTTGTATACGAGATTGCCCTTGCACTTATTGCTTTCTTTATTTTTATGAATTGATCTTTAACAAAAGGGTCCAATTTTAGAAGGTGTCTCTCTGATACCGCGAGGCATTTGAAATGTGTTTAGCTGATGGTACGTTTCGCATCAATGTGTTGCTTTCGCCTTCTTCATGATGTCGGGCAGAAGACATACTTCGCCACTTTACTCGTCTTGTCACGTCTTTTACCCGCCATGTTTTTTTCTTAATTAAATAAAAAATAAATTTTCAATTCAAAATTTAATTACAAAATTAGCCTTAAAAATTATATATATATATATTATTTATGAACTTAAAATTTTTCCTATATTATACTCCCATTAAAAACCATGGTATATATGTAACTTTTTTTTTTAATCATTGGTTAATGTGTTGGGTTAGAGCATCTCTAATAGTATTCTTTACTATAAAGTATAATTTTAATATAAATAAGGTGTATATTTAATTATATAGAGTAAAAAAAAATTGTTTTCAATGCAACTCTTTAAAATTTAATAGTTATTTTGTTAATTCTCATAACAAAATCAAATTTTCATTATTTTACATCTCTTTTTTATATTTATATTTTTATTTATTATATTTTCAACTAATAGAACTAGATTATCATTAATATCATATAATATAAAGAGTATGAATGACATTCTATAACTAACTAGTAAAAGACACTCTTTATCTTTAAAATAAAGAAAAAGAATGTGATAAAGATAGCATTAGAGTTGTATTTTGGGTCAAAACTCTTTATTATAGATAAAAATACTAACATAAAGAGAAGATTAAAAATGTCGTTATGAGCTATGCTGATATTTTAGTTGAGCTGGATCTAGGATAATTTCAAAATGGTGCTCATATATGGAAAATTATAGAGAGCATATAACATTTTAAAAAATTAATCATATTATATTTTTATGTAACAAAAAAAAACGTTACAATTGTTCTTGACAAGTTTAATGTCTTAAAATAATAAATATATAATATTGCATACTTATAAAAAAAATACTAATAAGTAAATTGATATTAATTTTTTTATCCCACCATTTTCTTCATCAATTGTTAAATTTGCAAGTACTTTTATCTCTAAACATATTCACAATATTTATACTCCCATTTCTTAATTTGTTGATTTTTTTTATCTAGCTACAATTGAAATAAGATTTACAACTAAAGAAATAAACAACAATTTTTGCTGCAACTGAAATGAGAACTTATAATTAAAGAAATAAAAACCAAATATTTTCCTTGTTAAGTGAAATAATAGATTTGATGGTTCTAGAATGAAATACTAATGGAATTTAAATTAGAAAAATGATACCATATATAATTTTATTGCCAACAAGTGGAGTGTAAAATCAAATATTAATAAAATTTTAATAGAAATATAATACTATATATTATAATTTTATCGTCAAAGGACCACACTACTTACTACATAGATCCGCTAATAATCTCAAGGGGCAGAAGAAGAGAATTTAGAATCAGTCTATTTCATTTGTTTTGAAAATTATAAAATTTACTCTTTACAAAAAAAGAAAACAAGCATTTGATACAATTTATAATTAATTTGTAACATTGATACAACCATGATACTAGATTAATTATAAACATGGGTTATAAACAGCGATTGGTTTGGCGTCAAATCCCATTTGTATCATCTCTTTCATTACATCTGTTTCTTTTCCCCCCTATTTTAATCACTTATTGATATGATACGTATTTTTGGTAAAAATAATTATATAGATAAATTGTATAGTAAAAAAATAGAGAAAATCATAAAAAATTCTATTTTAATAAAGATAACTGTAAAATAGCGATATCATGAAGAAATCTTCTATTGGTTAGTATATATTATCCGCTATATGTTAAATCCCAGCATTTTGAAACAAGCCGTCAAGCCCTAATTAAGTTAATGTGGATTCATTAAATTTTAGACAAAAAATAATGCAAACATTTGATGATTAAAATTAAGATTAATTCAATATCTTAAATTGAATCAAGTCATGGGCTAAGTTGTGTGCGAGTAGAGGTGTGGGGGCGTCAGGCATTCTAATTTTATGAAGAAACTTAAAACGCAATAATAGTAAAGTGGATGGGAGGTCAGAAGGTAGGATTTTTGGAGAGAATAAGAAACCGAGGCTTCAAAAACTAAATACAGAGCTGATGTGAGTCCACTCTATGTAGAGTGTGCAGTTAGAAAGTGGAAGTAGGTAGGCTGAGAGGCTCCCACTCCCACAAATGTGATGATTTCCCTGTTTGGATTACACTAATAATAATCATCATGTAAAAGGTAAAATTGGATGCATTGTAGGACATGCTCCACAAACACTTCCTCAATTCATTGGACTACTAGTTTGTCATCCTCAATCCCTTACCCTTATTTCTTCCTCTCTCCTATTGTGGCTTAATTTAATCACCCCAAACATTGCACTCTCCATGTATATATATATATATATATATATATATATAAGCTTTTAAAGAATAATTACAAATTATTTGTTTTCTGTTTTCTTGGGACATAAAATATGAGGTGGGTCCATGGACGATTTGGTCCCACCTTCCTCCGGTGCTTACTCAAGCTACAATTGTCTCAAACAAATTTAGTTTTAATTGATATAAATAAATTATGAATTTACAGATTACATAATCAACATACTTATTTAGAGTGCTTTAATAATAAAATGTTTGAAATAAATAACACCGACAGCATAATACGAAAGTATATGTATGATTTGAATGGAGTTAAGGTTTTTCTCACTCTGTTACTTAGCTACACTCGTTAAATTGTGAAAATACATTCAAAATTGTATTAATAGATAATAAAACAGAACATTATTCAAACAACTAAACATTGTGGTTAACAAGTGTAGTAGATTTTTTATAGTTATTTTTCGTAAGTTTTAAACCCAAATGCTAATATACAAGTTTTCATTTGTTTACCAGTTGACTATCCTTATAGATAATAAATATAGCAAATTTTCTAATTATAAAAAATAGAAAAAAATTATAAAACTTTTAAATAAAATGTGTTACATGCTAAAAATAGGGTTGCATATGGTTCAGTTTGCATAGGTTTGTGGCACAACCAACCAACCAAACTACTGCTAATGGTTTATTGTATTTCAAACCCACAATCGACCACTTAATCTAATTCAACCACCCAAACCAATCTAGTTGTTTATTGTTTGGCTTGGGTGGTTTTGGTGATTGGACAAAAATGAAATTAAAAAAATGATCATATAAGTTCAAACATTCTAAAACTAAAAAAAAATTAAAAGTTTGAGTTAAATTTAAAGATTTAAATATATGAACTAATTAACTCAATAAAATTTAAGAAAATATGCTATATTTTTTGTGTCTTAAAACACAAACTCTAGCATATATAATAGCATTTCATGTCTAAACTTTATAAGGGTTATTACTAAGTGGTTAATAATGGTTCGGTTTATTGAAGTGGCTTTAAAAATACAACCACACCAAATTTGATGGTTTTTAAAAAGACCCATCCTTAATCACCCATTTTAAGTGGTTATCCGCTAATGTTAGTTCGGTTTGGATCGAATTTGGTGGTTTTGATTGATTGGGTGCATTTTTGTATACACCTAACTGAAAATATGTTACAAGCATTTTTTTTATAAGTGCTATCATATGCGACACTCTCTAAGATTTTTTCATTATTTTTTGAATTTTTAGGTAATTTAGAATTTTTTAAATAGTTGTTTTTATATAATTAAAATATTCATTAGACATATTAAATGTGCTTTTATTATGTATAAATTAATTAATTAATTAATGTAAATTAAGTTCATTTAGTGATATATTAGTAAAATTTAGATTAAATATTAATTATGGAACTTTAAAAGACATATAAATAAAATATTTTTTTTAATTTTCAAATTTTCAACAATTTGTAGTTTTAAATGATTATTTTAAATAATGTCTTTTTAAGCCAGTAAAAGAGACTGTTTAGCTAAAAAAAAAACTTCGCTGTGATTGTTAGTGGATCTATTATTAATAGCAACTACAATCACGAGATAAATGTTTTATGTTTAATTTAATTTTTATGGATGTATTATGCAGTAAAAAGACGTAATAACATATTTTATTTTTTCATTTAAATTATTTTGTTAAATAAAAAAAGAAACGCCTCAAAATCTTTCACATTTTATAAATAATACAAAATAAAAATTTAGAGGTACAACTACAGAAAATTATCTTTTTAATATAAAATCAATTGATTCAATTGATACAATGAAAAAAATATTTTAAAAAATTATTATAATATATTTAATATGTATGCAAGATAAAGATGGTGTTATGTAGAAATTATCAATTATAATTATATTTTATTTTTTGTCTTAATAATTAAACTTTATAACTATTTATGTTATTTCTTTATTTAATTTAAAATTGATTTGAGTTTTAGACCATTTTTTATAGTCAAAAAATAAAAATATTGAGCTCGTGTCACGTATTGATAAACAAGCCCTATAGTATTTATCAAATATTTTCCTTCCATATTTATCTGATTCTGCCGTTTGCCTGACGGCAGGTCTTCCATATACGACGCAGATAAAATAAAGAATAATTATGAAAAAATAAAGAAAAAAGAGCATGTAGGTAGGGGACCACATAGGTGGACAGTTTGCCTAAAGAGACCCTCTATTCACTGGGCCCCACTTTCCCAAAACTTCTTTCCATATGGCCCCCACAAGTGGCACTGGGACCACCCCCTTCTCATTGATTAAGCCGGCGGCTGTCACACAAGTCAAAAATTCCCGTGCGGTCCCCACAGCTTAAACCCTCCACGTGTACGGTGCGATGCGCTTGGAGCATGCGCGTGCTTCACCCCGGGGACCATTTTTGTTGTGGTCCAAGCGATCCCTGCGTTTGACGCGTGTCGTCGGATCGCTGTGCCACGAGTGGCGGAGGACGTAACTCATGGTCCCCTCCTCTCGGTTCACTCGGACGGGTAGTTCCGGTCACTGCCCAGACTGAACCGGTAGAGACTCGTGCTGGAATGGAAACTGTTGATGTTGGGTTGAGTTTATTTGGAATTAATTAATTTTATAAAT
>CAODLS010059692.1:0-12074 GCA_948243855.1 Flueggea neowawraea | reverse complement strand
TTGCGTCAAAGGTGCAAGATTAAACATCTACCAATACAACCCTTATTTTCTAGACAAACAAGAAAACTATTCCTCTCTCAAATACAAAGATATGATTGACAATGAAGAATGAAATCAATAATGAACACTCTCAAGCAACATTGAATTTGTAAGTGTAAAACCCTCTTAAGAAGTGTATGAATGATTTCCAAGTTTGAGCACAAGAAAGTTTGATATTGTTGTAAGATGTTTGTCAATGGTTAACAACTTGTTCTCTAATATGTCTCGAGTGTATTTATAGCTTTCCAAGTCGATATGGCCGTTGGAGGATTGAATTTAGCCGTTGTGAGATAGAGCAATCCTTCATTTAATGCTCTAACGTAGCCTTTAACTCGAGTTATAGATTTGGATTACTCGAGTTATCCATTTGAAGAAAATAACCTTTAAAGCATGTAACTCGAGTTATATAATGACTTACTCAAGTTAGTCATTTTTTCTGACCGTTGGAACATCGACATTTAAATCTTGTATGTTTGTCTTTTTGCCTCCAAGGGTTTACTCGAGTTAGGAAATTGATTTATTCGAGTTAGAGCATCATTGTCAAGTTCCTTGAGTAATACATGATGTTGCTCGTATTGAATTTTCATCTCTGATATTGATGGATGGATAACTCGAGTTAAATTTTCATGTCTGATTATATGAATTTTTCTGGACACTTTAATTCTTTTAAGTAGCTTGTTAACTCGAGTTGTGTTATTCGTTTACTCGAATTAGGCTAAAACGATCATCCTAAAATATTCAAGTATTAAGCTAAATTTTATTCATAATCAAAACACAAAAATATTCAAATGTTAACCACCCTTGGTTCAATAGTTTTTTTTTTCTTTTCTCAACAAAAACCAACCATTAAAAAGCCAAAGTTTACCTGATCATAGTTAAGTTTCTCCTCAGAATCCTCTAAAGCAGCAATAGTACCGACTGTTGATAGTTAAGTTTCTCATCGCACGATCTCTGTCTCTCCATGTTCAGTGGCCTTGGCCTTTCCAACAGCTTTGTGAAATCCAAGACTTCCATGTCCGCCACGTTGTTGTTGCTGTTGCTGTTGTTGGGTCGCATGTTCCCGTTTTGTGACACGTCTACTGTCAATATAGACATTTCCGGCTTCTTCTACTCGGAAACTGGAATCTAAGTTGTCATTAGTAACAAACTTTGGAAGATTAATGAAATGTTTCATACATGCACGATCAATGTAAATGCTAAAACATTGTTGAATTGAATTCTTCTTCAGAGACAAAAAAAAAAAAGAAAAGAAAAATCTCGAATTCGTGTTTTAACATTCTAGAATTCTCAATTCAGAAAAAGAAAGTGGTGAATTGAGATGTAATGATTCTCGAAGATGAAAAAAAGGAAATATTGAATTCTTGATTTTGAGTTGGAGAAAGCGAATACAAAGGTGAAAGGAGTTACCAGAGCTAAAAGTGAATATTGAAGGCGCAAAGAATGGAAAGTGGAGGACGAGGAAAGGGGTGAGAGGGTTGGAAGGTGTGAAATAGATAGAGGGAGGTGGTGGTGGGTTGAAGATCGAAGTGGTGGAATTGAAAGATGATGAGGAAGAAAAGATGATTGATCAGCGGTAGTGCTATGAATGCTCTTAATAAGTACCCACGTAGGTGGCAGCGCCGATTCAGATATTTGGTTGGACTCATGCCTTCCAACTTTTCTTTTTTAACGTACCCATCTACTCCCTCCCCTCTCTATGAGAATTTTTTTTAAATTGTAATACGTATTGTATTATACCTGAGGGGTTTATCGGAATTCAGCCTTAAACTTGATGTGATAAGATAAACATAATTTCAATTTTAATATTTGATATAGGCATACAAATAAACAATATTCGTAGTTTGATCCAATTGAATTATTGTACAAATAGTAATGTGTGTGCACATTTCAAATAAGTGGACTCTCATGTGACGCATTACTTAATATGTTCAATGCGCACTAACTCTCTATTAAAAAAAGGTCACTGTAATTATTCTCTGCTCAAATCGAATCGAAAACAACAATATAATTAAATTAACTGAATGATGAATGAAGTGAGTTTTAGAAAGCTCCAACTCCAAGTTGGCGCAGACAAGACAAGTGGGACTGGCAGAGTACGGACGGACATTGGGGGTCCACGTGGAGAAATATCAATTGACTGTGATGGTGAGTGGGAGGGCTCTGATGGTGACGCTTGCAAATCCGGATGCATGATTGCACGGGTTTTCTGTCTGACTGTTGGATTGAGACTAGACATGTGGTCCAATCAACTCGAAATTGACAAATTGGAATCGGACCGGTCTAACTTATTAAAAACCGGATTTGGATCGAAACCGTGAATCGTATAGTAAAAATCGGTGATTTACGGGCTAGATCTTGTTTAGGGGTACTAAAACCTGTGGATTTTGAGCACGTGTACGGTCGCACAAGATCCAAACACAACACTTCGAATATCGTGTATTTGCACACGAGGGTCAAATTAAAAATGGGTGTCACCCAGTCCGACTCGGCCAAAGTTTGGACTTTGGAGCGCCTTTAATTACAAGCAATAGACTGGATGGAACGCCTTGCCAAAAGGTTTTACAAGTTAACATCCCTTCCAACCCTTCTCTGGAAACATTGTTGAATCGTTCGATGAGTCAACACAATAAAAAAGCGAGTTAATCTTTTATTGAATCCAAGATCCAGACTTGATGTGCATAATAATTCAGTGCAACTATTTAATTTTATTTTAAAGAATCTATAGCTTGTTGATGAATCTGTATGTCTCCCGCAGCTACCACGTTGAAACCTGCAAAGAAAACATACAATCAAAGACTCACCCAAAGAAACCATGAGCAATGAATAGCTCAAATTTGACGATGATAATGAAAGGTTAACCTACTTGTCGCATCAGAATTAGGAGTGGCCTCTCAAAAGAGTTGATTTCCTTTCCAATCAGTTATAATACCTCCAGCGCCCTCAATCACTGGTATCAACGAAAGGAAGTCGTACGGCTGATCGAAACAATTTGTCAGGAAGGCATCGCCAATGTAATATTAAAATGAAATCAGAGTGGTAGGAAGCGAGAGATATGACAACTAAACAGCTTGCAATCATCACAATATGCTGAATAAATGACGGGGAAAAAGAGGAAAGTTTACTTATGCAATTGCCATTTAGATGTTTCAGTGTATTTTGACAATAATTGGAGCAATATTTGTTGATCAATCATCAGCTGGAAGAGCTAAGAACATGAATTTGATGGATGAGGGTAAATATCAGCTGAATTTCATGCCATCAAAGTCATCGCGTGAACATCTTTTGTTAATTGATCATGTATGTATTCGATGAAAATAGCACTGATGGGTTGCTTACCTTGAGACCAGACTCGATAACAATATCTACAAATCCGGAAGCCAAAAGTGCATATGCGTAGCAGTCACAGCCATATAATGGTACTTTCACCTGGAAATAAAACATGAAACAGAGGAACAAAAAGTGACCAATCAACCTAACCCTTCACATAAACATAAAACTCACCGAGTAAAATAACCAAAGCTTAATCGAGTATAGGCAAATTAGCTTTGCTAAGTAATCTACTGAACCAAAAGGGACAAACTCTACAAGTTGGCAATTGAAGTTCTCATAGAAACTAAGCAGTTTATTATAAAATATAAACCATGGATTAAAGCTCAAACTTGATCAGCAAATTTATTCGCCAAAATCTATTTTTAACAATTAGTGTTGACCTTACTTCTAACACAAGCAAATGCCTCTGCAGCATCTTCACTGAATAAATGTGGACTTGTGGTATACCTAAGCAATGAAGGAGAAACGATGCTGTTACAGGTCTAGATTTTTCAAGTCAACCACATCTTAAAGGCCTTCTTTAGTGAAATTAAGAATCAAGCAAAGATACAATGAGTATGATTTTTTCATAAACAATGCAAACAAATGGTAAAGATCGGCTTTATTCTTGCTGCATTACCATCTTTTTGATTTCAAAAGAAGTTACACAAGATAAAGAACATACAAATATGCCTGTGATAACTTTGCACAAGCACGGGTGGACAGTTCTTCCCCATTTAATGTTGTTCTCCTTCCACTTATTCCAATCCATCTTTCTCTTAATACAGGTTGATCGATTACGCCAAGAATCTACACAAACATAATGCGGAACAAACACAAATCATGACACAGCTAGAAAAGTTACAGACTTGAAAATTACAAAAAACCGAAATGAATGAAGTTCAGAAAGAAAAATTGATTCTCACCGGTTTGCCCTTATGTAATAAAGCAATGAGGGTACCGAACAAGGGTATTCCTTAAACAATCCAAAAATATCAAATTAAACACAAACATTTTCAAACAACTCAATCCTAACAAGCACCAACAACAACGAAGCAATTCTCTTTTACCAGTAATAAAGCTTTTAGTCCCATCAATAGGATCAAGAACCCAAACATACTCAGCAAAGTTCTCCTTACACCTCCACCCATTCTCCTCCCCATAACTGCAATCATTCACAAAACCCATAAACTACGAAAAGCGATCCATTCAATCAACAATTTTAGCAATTGCGATTTACTTAAAAAAAAAGTTTTCCTTTTCAATTGCACATATCCATTGCATCACTAAAATCAATCAAGACCTAAACTTTATGAATTTTTAAGATTCATATTAAGTCAAAACCGCAACTTCCACAAAACAATAATAAACAAATAAAACAAATTGAATAAAATAAAAGCTGACATTGCATGAGAAGGAAAGCTTTCCAAAAGGACGGAAACCATTGCCTCCTCAGCGGCTTTATCGGCAATCGTTACGGGACCTATCCATTGAAAATTAATTTAACACAAAATTCAATGACACATATAATGTACTCGACGGAAAGTTACTTACTCAAATCGTCCTTCTCAAGGATTTCAAATTTCTTTCGGAAATACTTCCGGATGACTTGGCCGGATGCATCAGCAAGGCGGTTGGCGACGGCGGCGAAGGAATCGAGTTCATCGGCGGAGAAAAGAAGAGGATCGGAGTACGGAGAGATAGGTGACATTGCTGAGGTGAGTAGCAGCGATTTGGGAGGTGTTCGGACAGAGAGATGAAGAGGGCAGGTTGTGGAGGGAGAGAAGTGAAGAGAACAAAGAGAAAGAGAGCGAGTGGGTGATGGAGTTGGCGCCGTTAGCATCTTTTAAGGTAGGCAGAGAACACGCGGAAGATGAAGAGGAGGACGAGTGACCATGGTATTGTATTGCTCGCCAAGTTGGGGTTTGGGAGGAACATAAATTTGTAATAGTTCGACTCCAATTACTTAGAATAGCAGAGCTCATTAAAACTCGTATAATAATGAGAAAATTATCTACTCAGTCTACTTTTATATCGTATATACACTTGTATTAAAATTTTTCAAATTCTAAAGGCAAAATTATAATTTTTGAAATGCTGAAATATACAAGTAGCTGACTCTCTTCCAGATCTTACGTTCTTCTTTCTGGTCTCTCTCGCCTCACTCCTCTTTCTCTCTTCTTTCTCTTTGGTCCGCGTCACAAGCGATCGCTACTGACTCCTCCTTGTTCTCGGTCCGTCGTCCTCCTTGTCGACGCTGCGCATAAAGATGGGTATTGGACTGCTATTGTTCGGAAGGTTCTAGAAAATTCCACATAAAGGGTTTATTTTGATAACCCGACTAATGTTATCGAGATCTGGAATCTGGAATCTCCGTTCTCGGCGCTGCTGGTATTTCTCTCCTATCCAATTGCTTATTTACACTTGTTCGATAATGATGCTATCGTGTTATTGATGTTGTTTATTCTTTGGTCATATTTTGTGGATTTTGTTTGGGGAATTTATATAACCGGAAGTAGTTTGATCGGAGCAGCACTCAAGGCTCCTCACATTACTTGGAAGAATCTTATCAGGTTCGATTCGTTGGAATTTTTCAATTAATTTTTTGTTTATTAGTGCTTTGTGTGTGCGTGTGGTTTTTATGCTATGTACACAAGATGGTGTCTTGATTTTGCATCCTCATTGGTGATGTATGTTAAATTTACACATTAATTCAAGTAAGAATTTATCTAATTTCATCATTTAAATCATGATTTTATGGTGAAATTTTTATGATGTTTGTGATGATTTTAAGATGATCAGATTTGGAAGAAAATGAGTAGGAAATGGTGCAAACGAGATGCAAATGGAAAGATCCCAAATGATCGCATTAAAGCTTGAAGAAAATGAGGTTTTTGTGGGCAAGAGAAGTGCCACGGCTGTGGCACAAAAAATTCAGCACCAAAGGGCATGACGAAAAAGGCCACGGCCGTGGCACCCAAATTTTGTGCCATTTCCTTTGATGAAAAGTGTCACGACCGTGACACTCCAAGCACCACGGTGTGGGACTGTTCATCGATGAATAGTGCCACGACCGTGGCATTGTTCACCATGCTCGTGGCATCCTGCAGGTAATCTAAAATGTGTCCAAATTAAGACAAAAAGAGTGGGGACTAAAGGCATAATCAAGGGCAATTTTGGAAGGGTGACGCTAGGGTTGTAGTGGACTAAGAGGATTATAAATAGACCTCAGCCACCCCATTTGGGAATCCTTGGACTTGCACATTAAAGAAGAGAATCATTCTCTCATCAATTTCCAAGGAGGATTCTATCATTGAAGAGGAAAGAAGGGGATTTGAAAGAGGCTTCCATCACCCATAGAGAGAAGCTTATTTCTTTTCTTTTATCTTATTTTTCTTTGTTTATAAATTATGTTTAGGTTTTGTTTTTATTGCTCTTTGCTTAGGTTTGTAAATATGCTAGCTTAGATTTGTGTTAGGGTTTAGAGATGTAAACCTTGGATTGATTTTGCCTTAATGGATGATTAATTTTATGGGTATTGTGTTTTTATTGTTATATCTATTGTTATTATGCTTTAATTGATAAATCTATTGTTGGTGTTGATTGAATAATGTTGTGATTGATCACCATAATGTTGTTTTTAACAAGCCCAAGTGATGAATTGAAAGAAGAAGCTTGGGTTAGGTCACTTGCATACAACTTGGATGGTTTTAGGATAGAAATATACCTATGCTTACAAGGTGTTCAATGAAATTATTCAAGGAGCCTAATGGGTCTAACTTGGCTAGAAGAGGCCGAAAGGGCCCTCTTAGGAGATGTAAGCACGACTTGAGTGATCTCAAGAGGGGCTTTGGGTTAGTCTTGTGGAGAGAACACTCACACCCATTTGTTAAAACCCATTTTCATTCATTAGTCAATTAGATCTTTGGTTTTATTTTGAAAGCCCTAACGTTTTCTTGTTATTGAGTTCTTGTGTTTAATTTCTTGCTTGCTTGTATAACAAAACCCCCAAAACAAATCACTTGATGTTTTTATTTGTTTGTACTTTATTTCTCGACTATAATTAGACACGTTCCCTTGGATTCGACAATTCTAGGGATACTCTTAAGGTAAAACTATGATGATTCTTGTGCACTTGCAAGACATCGATAAAGTTTTTGGAGCCGTTGTCGGGAAACTCGTTCTTGTTGTGGTTGTTTTTATTTTTTATTTTTGTTTAATTATTTGCTTGTTTCTTTTGCACTTGTAGGAATTTATGCTTTTAAGACGCACTAGGAGCTTGGAAAATCAAGAGGTTATACCATTGATTCTGGAGATTGAAAATGTTTTTAGGGGAAACTGAGCAAATCGAAAAAGAACAAGGATGGAGGGTATACTTAGACCTCGAGAAGTGGTTGAGAATGCTAGCGTTGAGCAAGATCAAAGAGGTGTTGATGGGAACCAATTTTTGGATCGCATGAATATGAGGGAGATACAAATGCCGGTGATTAGAGCATCACTTTCTTGCATTAGATTGAGCTCGGTGGTGCGAAATTATGAATTGAAGACCATTCATTTTACTATGTTGCCATCATACAATGGGCTGCAGTCGGAGGATCCTCTTACAATTTTAAGGGAGTTCTACACCACCATCCAAACTTTCCCTCTTCATGGATTGACCGAAGATGAGTTGAAAATACGGTGTTTTCCATATCCTTTGAAGGATCGGGCGAAAACTGGGTTGATCAACTTACTGGAAGGATCACTTGGCACTTGGGAGGAGATCTATGACAAGTTTATAATGAAATGCTACTCTTTTCAAAAAAACGGTGGAGTTGAGAAGCAAGATTTGCTCGTTCTCACAATTGGAGGGAGAATCATTTCATGAGGCATGGGAGTGCTTTATGATACTTTTGAGTCAATGCCCTCATTATCAATTCTCTTTGGCATTATTGACTCAATTCTTTTATGATGGGCTTACAATGCATGGTCAAACTGTTGTGGATATAGCGGCGGTGGCTACTTTGGAGATAAAACAGCCGAGGAATTGCATGATATATATGATATATTAGCCACTAACTCTCAACAAAAAATGGTTTGGAGAAGAAGAGTAGGCATTCATTAGGTAAACACATTTCCTTCTCCTAATTTGGCTTCTCAAATTAATGAATTGTCTAGGAATTTGAATATGTTTGATCAATAGAAGAGCCAATGTTGTTGAACAATGTTCTTTTTGTGGAGTGTTGGTCATAATGATGCTAATTGTGGAGTCACACAAGACGTGGGGGTTGGATGTGAGGATGTCAATTTTGTGGGGGCATTCCCAAATGCTCAATCTAGGAATGACCCATATTCAAACACTAATAACCTGGGATGGAGAAACTGCCCAAATTTTTCATGGAAAGACCCAACCACCTCAAACCAACCTAGACCTATTAGACCTCTGGATATCAACCTAGGCCACCACCACCCTTTCAACAACAACAACCCTAACCATCACCTCCACAAGCTAGCTAAGATAAGAAGCCACATTTGGATGATATGCTCATGCAATTTATGTCCAAAATGAAAACAAGGGATGTTAAGGTTGATTAAATCATTCAAAATCAATAGACATCTATCCAAAGTCTCGAGAGACAAGTAAGGTAATTGGCTAAGGCTCTATCCAATAGAGACAAGGGGAAGCAACCTAGCACATCCCAAATGCACTAAAAAATACCTTAATGGCTATCTCACTAAGGAATGGAAAGGTACTTGAGGAGCTAAGTGTGAGGGAAAAACCCTAAGGTTGAAAAGGAGAAAAAGGTGATGATTGAGCATAAGAAGGAGAATTTTGAGAAGGAGGGTGAGATATTTGAAGAAAAACGTCCTACCCAAGACTATGTCAAACCTTATGTCCCACCTATCCCTTTTCCCCAAAGACTCAATCCTAAACCCAAAGATGCAAATTTTATGAAGGTCCTTGAGATGTTCAAGAAGTTGAAGTTAAACATACCGTTCTTAGAGGTCATTTCCCAAATGCCGAACTATGCCAAGTTTCTAAAAGAGGTAGTGGCCAATAAGAAAAAGTTGGAGGAGTATGCTATGGTGGCATTTACCGAGGAGTGCAGTGCAATGTTATTAAACAAATACCCTCCAAAACTCAAGGATCCGGAGAGCTTTAAAATTCCTTGCACCTTTGGTAAACTATCAAATGTGGAGTCTTTATGCGATTTGGGTGTATCGGTCAATCTAATGCCATCATCTATTTACAAGAAGCTTAGCATTAAAGAGCTAACACCTGCCCCTATGACATTCCAATTTGTAGATCGATCAATCTGACGCCCACTTGGAGTTGCGGAGAATGTTTTGGTAAGAGTAGGTAAATTCTTCCTTCCTGCTGATTTTTATGTTTTAGATATGGATGATGCATGTGACCTCCCTATTATACTTGGTAGACCTTTCTTGACAACTGGGATGGGGGAGACGGGGTGGGGAGAGGAGTTTCAAGTGGGTAATGAAAATGGGGAGTTTCATGTTTCTAAGAGGGTAAATCCACATTTGCCTAAGAATGCCGATAATATGGTCCACTCTTTAGAAACATGTTGCATGATTTCTAATCCCTACGATTGAACCCTTTGAGTGACACCCAAGGTGAGGAAAAACCTAAAGAGAAATCACTACTGTGTTCAAAGAATGTAGAGCTTAGAAAAGAACCTAGTGCAAGAGGAAAGGTAGATAAGAAAAGGGTTGAGAGCAGAAATGCGAAACAAAAAGGGAAAGAGAGTGATTTTACTTTGAAGGATGAGTTTGTTGAGGGTCAACAAGACTATTATTTTTCACCCAAAAATCGTCATCTTTACAACCCCAAACATTCAATGTGTAGTCCATTTATAATTTCTAAAGCTCATTCATTCGGTTCGATAGACATCATTTTGCATGATCATAAATCAATTACCATTTATAGGAAAGGATTGAGACCTTTGAAAGGATCCAAAATTAGGACTATTTAGCATCCCAAATAGTTCCTTTGAATCCGTCCGAAATGACTTTAAACTGCTTTATATACGCAATGACGTTAAACTATGGTTGTCTTACATTTGCATGTAGTATAGGGCTTTATTTTTGTTTGCATTTAGTGTAGAAGCACACTTATGATTTTTTTTGCATGACTTAGCCAAATGTGGTGTGAGAGTTTATTCTTTTGATGCATACATGTTTCACCTCTCACAAGCTCTAGCATGCATTTATTTTGTGTTCCCTAACCTTTGTTGTTCATGCCAATGATGGATTATTGCACTCAAGACAAAGCATAGGCGAACAAGCGACAATTAGAGAAGCTTTCTAAACCCTATCCTTTTACTTTATACTTTATCGTTGTTATTAAACGTGTCCCAATGTCTTTGTGCTTGTTTAGTTTGATCCGGACTTATATTTTTGAACATTGAGGAAAATGTTCATGCTAAGTGTGGGTATTGATTGCTTATTTGGATTAATTATGTTCATATGCTCTGTTTCGCACAACTTTTGTCAAAAATGCTTAAAATTTTTGCTTGCAATCGTGCCTGAATTTTTTTTAGAATGCATCAAATTCAAAAAAAATGGAATTCGGATTTAATTGAATAGAGGAATTTTGTTGTGTGTTAGGAAAGGAGGACCTATATGAGCACATCTAAAATTATAAAGCCATCATACTTCTATATGGATGGGAGGATGTCATAATGTGTTGTGCATTCCCCATAACATTAAAGGACCATGCTTGTTCTTGATTAAATGGGTTTAATGATGCCTTGCAAGCGCACATGGATCGTCGTAATTTTAACCCTAAAGTATTCCTCGGGTATCAAATCCTCGGGGAGTGGGAATTAATTATGATTGAAAAATAAAATAAAAGCAAGAAAAATCATATTTGGTTTTTGGGATTTTTGGGTAATTTAAATAAAACACAATGCAAGTAATGAAAACTAGGAATAAAAGTGTAAAAATCAATAAGAGAGAAGCGTTGGGGCTTCAAGATTTTGGCTAAGGAATATTTGGCTAGCTAATGAAAGGGAATCTATGGTTGAGTGTTTTCTCCGCTAAGCTAGCTTAGAGCCTCTCTCAAGGTCATTTAAGCCATTCCTACATTAAATAAGAGGGTCATTTCGGTCTCATTTAAGTTAATTAAGGTCCTCAGGTCTCTAGAGAATTTTATCGAACACCTTATGGGCATATGTATATCTCTATCCTAAACCTCACAAGTTTAGTGGTTGTGGCCTCATTTAGTATTCATCTCTCGATTATTCAACTAAACTTGCTAAAACTACAACCTATGTGGCAAATCTAAGTCATAATCATATTAAATAACTCATCAAACCAACCCAACAAGGCAATAGATAATAAACAATAGTAAACACAATAACCTAATCAATAGCATAACAAAATCATCATCCCTAGCCTACATCTTTACACCCCAACTATAAAAATCAAGCTAACATAATGAAATCAAAACAAAAATAACAATACCCATTAAAAGGAAACATTAGATTCAAATACAGAACTAGAAAGAAGAACATAAATCAAACCCACAAGCCTTGATGAACAATACCCAACAAGGAAACCTTGGGTGATGTGATTCCCCTCTTGCTTCCCTTTGATGTAATCTACGAAATTAAAATTGTTCTTGAAAATATAAAACCCTAATTTATAAAATGAGGAATGATGTGAAATATGACCAAAACATGTCCCAATGGCTATTTATATCCCTACATCAAGTCATAAAAACTCTA